>JAOTQR010082296.1:0-38907 GCA_025774065.1 Solanum ossicruentum | reverse complement strand
TACACATACACACACACACACACATTCATTTCATCATCATTCCATCATTATTTCATCATCAGCTCATCATTATTTCATCATCTTATAGTCATTCAACTCATAAGACATCGATTGGACCTTCAATTCCTCAAGAATCCATAATCGGACATTTTATCAAACAGTTTGAGGGTATGTCATGCTAGTGTAAAACCATGCAATTGAAGAGTAAAATTGTGCTAGAAAAATCACTGTAAAGCCATCAATAGATACTTGGTAACACTCTCAAAAAATATTCATTAAGATCCTTCATCAATTCTCACAATAGACCTTAGATTAATAGCTTTAAACATAGTATAACAATCACAATTTCGTAAATTCCAACATAGTGTGTAGTGATTTTTATAATAGATAATATCCATGAATAAATCAACTTTAAATCATGCAATTTTGAGTGAAAAGGAGCTCGAGTATCATGGGTGAAAGGAACCCATGAAAGAAACTCACATTAACTTAGCTTTGGAGATAAACTTGATGAAGATTGGAGATAGAGAGTTGAAGCTTAAGAGGAAATTCTTAGATCCAGAGAGAGTTTTCGAGGCTTGAGTTTAGGAGTAAAATATTGGCTAAGTGTTTGAATGAGTATTGAGTTATGTTTAGAATGATATGAGGGTGAAAAATGATTAAGTATAGGCATTTTCATGTTTGGGAACACTTAGGCCCAAGACCCAAAAGTCTTGGACCGCACAAAATTAACTGGGCAGGAAAATTCATAGGTCCACGTCGCAAAGATGTCGTGGAATCAAGATCTCTTCATCTGCATGCCCTAGCTTCGTCGCGCTTAGTGTGCAAACCTCACTGGAATTTGCATTTTGAATAATCGAAATTGCTAATGGTTTGCTATTAAATCGAAGTTAGACCTATTTTTCATTCAGAGTGACCCCCTAAACAAAAATATGAAGTCATATTTTCGATATCAATCTCAAATTCTTAGACATATTGAAATTACTATTGTGAACACTTACAGACACATTTTCAGGCACTTTTTGGGGTCTTTACACTGTATCCCTATCTTTGCTCTCTTGCTTGATTAATTCTTGCCCCATTTTCTTATTAGGAGAAGTTGTTAGATTAGTTTCCCTTATTTAGTTAGAACTTGCTTGGTATTCGCTTGTCGAATCGAAATTAGTAGTTGATGTGTTGTCAAATACAATATTTTTGATGCTTAAAACTTGGAATTTTGTGTATTCTCGGAATAATGTTAGTAGGTTTGATGTGGTTTTATGTTTATTTTGCAGGATTATAGGATTTGGTATGATTTTGGACAAAAGTCTACAGAAATTCAGTTTTTAAGGACTTACAAGACATTCTACACACCGTGTATGCTTCCCTGAGTCATAGAGAGGTTTCTTGGGTGAGATCCAGTGAAGGGCATATTTTTAGAAGTTGTATGGACATACTGTCATATGAGTCATAGAAGTTTGTAAGAGTCGTGGATTGGCTTTGTGCCTTGAGGATCACAGTTTGAAGAGTTTCTAAAGAGTTGTCAAAAAAGCCCTATACGGGCCATAAGTCCGAATACGGCCCATAGAAAGGTCCCGTGGACTAGATACCTATTTTTGAAGAATGTAGAGTAAAAATCCTAGGTATGGGTTATGGATCTTTGTACGTTTCGTAACTCAGTCCGTAGAAGCTGTCGAGTTCAATTTTCCTATTCCATTTTGGATTTGTATTTTAATTATTATAAATAGGTTTTTTTAGTTCTTTTAGACAGAGATACACATTAAAGAACTGAGAAACACCTTCGTGACTTCATATTTTATGATTTTTACATTGGAAAACATTATTTTGTAATTTCCTGTGGAGAATTTTAGATTTCTTGTTTTCAATTTCATCATTGTAAGTGTTAAATTATGTTATTTTATATATCATGATTCTTCCATCTATAATAATTATGCATAGCTAAATCCACAACTAGGGTTCTGGGAACCATGAAGAACTAACAAGGTAAAATTAGATAATACGTAATTCTTGGAAAGTGTGCATGCATATATTAATTAATTCTCTTTGTTTTGATTGCTTTTTAATGGTTGCCAACATTAGAACCTGCCTAATTCGTACTGACTGGATCAAGGTAATAATTTATAGGAAAAGAGATTAATTAACAAGATTCGAAGTGATCCCTCTTGTCTGATCAACCAAACTGGATCAAGAGGAGGCTGTACTGGAACAAAAGGTAAGGCTTAGTAATGTCAAACTGCGGGGATAGATCAAATCACGTAGTAAAATTCACCTCTCGCCTGGATCAAAGGGTTTGGTAAACCTAACTTACTATTCATCATGCTACATACTAGAAAAGATTACGGTTATCTAGTGATACTAAGTTAGGAATTCTTGGGGAACACAATACCCTAGTTACTTCTCTCACTGGTTTCACAACACTTCTAGTTTAGGTTTATTTTCTTGCAATTGCAAGCCCCCCCCCTTTCGGAAGATAAGTAGGTTAATTCATTCTACTTGCTTGCAATCACTCCAGGTCTAGACCATATTCCCTATGGGATTAGACCCTAACCTTGGTTAGGTTATATATCTTCATAATAACTTAAACCTTCCAAAAAAAGATGCAGCTTGGAAGACATCAAGCAACACCATCAACTTAAAATTGTTGCTTATCCTCAAGCGATGGACTCAATCTACATAAGCAATATAGAAACACACAGACATTAATTAATGGCATATATTATCTCTAAATCATGCACAAGTACCCACACTAACTCATTAATGCATATTAGATAGTCATCAAACAAAACAATGCAGATCAATATATGTGAAAGTGAAACCATGGCAAGCAAGGTAACCAAAAATAAGTAACAATCATCGAAATAGCCTAGAATCGACAGTGTAATGCAAGTGCCCTCATAAAAAAATTCCCATATCCCACTCATGATAGTATTTCAAGATTTGATGCGTGGGGACTTATAAGAATCACTCACACTCATAAGAAAATATTCAAACACTGTATAGAATACCATATACTTGCCCCTATACTCACAAGTATGATGTTCGACTATTTAGAATAGGATCATTATGGGACTTTCTTAGCTTGTAACGTAGGCTTAGGGGGTTTTAGTATGATGTTTTAGGAACATAGTGACTAATGACCCTCCTTGACACTGCGTTATTCTACACTATTGCCCTGCAAACACTGTTATTTTTCAACTCATTCTCCCCTTCTCCTATTTCAAACTTTTCTGGGTGCCTTAGTCACTTTTAATTCTTTTTGCTTTTTATCTCATTATGTAGTCATCTATTTATTTTTCTTGAAACTATAGCACCTTTTCCCCCTTTATCATGTATCACTAGCTTCCACCCCATTTAATGAGATTTCCCTTATACCAACCACCCTCAACTTAGGTTTTTGGCCTGAGTTGAGGTGCACAATATCCAACCTATGAACCAGGGCCACTTTTGGTAGCAACCCTCAACTTAAGACTTTTGCCTCAGTCAAGGTGCAGAATATTCAAGAAAGCGCCAATGTCAAATTTAGGATATGACATTCAACAAGGATCGATTACTTAGGTGTTTACAAAGAAAGGGTTCATGCAAAGCTCAAACATTTGGATCAAGGGATACATCAAACATTTGGTTGACTATTTACGCTAAGTGGGCTAATATGAACAATGACCTAATATCCTTTCTTAACCAACTAACCTACTGTCTTAGTTAGACTAACAGGGAAAGTTTTGAATTGAAACACAATATAAGAATTAAGCAAATGAGCTCACACACACTTGACACTAACTATATTATCACTATAGACTTTAGATCATTTATTTCACATGGTTATTATCAAAACTACCTAACACCGAAAATTTTGATGTGTATCACTTTTTCACAAAACTAACATATGCCATAGACTTTACTACAGTATGCTACTACCACTACTTACACATCCTAAATGTGTTGGTTCAACAAAAAATAAATGTTCTTAGGGAAAGAACATAGGCAAGAAACCCCTCACACTCAAAATTTGGGATATTTATAGGCCATGATTACTCAAACTTCACCAAGGCCTATAACTACTCACACCCTATCGAAACGAATTTGCAATGTCCTCAATGTAACAAAGTGTGACTAAATCAAAGCAAATGGGTCAAATAAAACATACCTGGGTGCCTAAGTGCCTATCTCCACCTTGGGCTACCTCTCAAGCAGTGCCTACTTTACTGTCGCCACATGACTTGGACAACTTGGTTAGTCAGTCTTCAGCAAGTGCCCAAACTTCCATTTTTAAATCATTGTGCCTCTTCATAGACTGACAGATATTGAAAACAACTTCTTCATCATTCAATCAAAACTTGAGTTGGCCATATTGCTTATCCACTGGTGCTCGCCTAATGGCTAGGAAGGGCCTCCTCAAGATGATTGTGACTTCGAAGTCAAATTTGCAGTCAAGGATCACAAATTTTGCAAAGAATATAAACTTATCCACTTTGACAAGGACATCATACAATATCCGCACAGGCTTCTTCACCGTCCTGTCAATAATCAATAACCGTATATTTGTTGGAGTAGGGGATCCCAAGCCTAATTTCTTGAACACTGAAAGAAGCATTAGATTGATGTTGGCTCCTAAATCACGTAATGCCTTTGAAATTTCAATATCAGCAATGGTGCAGGGTATGTTGAATTAGCTCGGCTACTTAAAGGAAACAGGGGCATTCGTCATTAGCATAATAACCCAACTGAGAGGTTGGGGTTGAATCCAATAGGGAAATGTTGTTCAAAGTAGAAGTGACTCATTAAACTAAGTGATTATAGGATATGGGGGGTGCAATATTCGAAAGTAAGGATTGGACTACACAAATTCTAATTAACAATCTAATCAGCAAATAACAAAAGATGTTGGGGATATGTAAATATGGAAATAGATCTACCAGCTGGGTCTAAATATTTGAATAAATGAGTTGATAGCGTGAAAAGTCTAGGTTGCTGGTAACCCATTTCAGCTATGACATACAAGTGTTTTGTATGAATTAACTATGAAATCATATATGGATCACCAAGAAAATGCTTAGCCATTGAATCCATGGCTTTGGACTTCAACTACAACTCCAAGATATTTCCAGCCATTATAGCCATTCCATACTCTAATCATTCCAACTAAAGCAACAATCAGAAATCTAGAGTAAACCCCAAGTTCACAAACTTGAAAGTATAGATTAAACATAGAAATGGATATAAATTTACTCAAGTCAATTGTAGTCCTTCCGTCATAGGTGACAAGAGTGAATAGAAATTAGTTCATTATCACTAGTCGATATACTCTAATTGGCTTCCTAAAAGCTTCAAAACCCTATCTCCCCTTTGTACTCTAAGAGGAAAGTCCTATGTACCACTCTCTAAAAATAAGAAGAAAAATATGTTCTAATATGAAATCATATGCACAATGTCCTTTTTAAATTTGCTTATAAACTCCAGGAAAATGTGTGAAAGTTGGTGATATTAAATGTCATTCGGCGATCAAGACCGACCATCGTTGAGCACTCCTGGGATGTGCCGAATGTGTACTTGACTACTTTTCTCTGCATCTTCACAAGGATTTCTCTTCTATAACATTAGATGATGACTCTTCATTTCACCGATAATTCGATAATTCACCAAAATATCTATCACATCGCCTTCTTGTTAGTGTTTTGCAGCTTTGAGTGTTGCAACTTTAGTTGAGCTCCTCTGCAATTCAACAGTGCACGAATATGCTTTGCGATTTTGATTCTAATCGCATTTCTTGACTTAATTTGGAAGCTTGGTTGTTGCAATACTATGCAGTCTTTCTGAGTTTTTGGTGGATCGTCGAGCGTGTTGGCGATACCACTTTCCTCTACTTTTTTGCACTTCTACTCGCTTTCCAAGATTTTGACAAGTATTGTCCTTTTATGCACTTCCAATTCCATTTCTTGACATAACACATGCATAATTGTTAGAAATTGGCAATAATAGCACATCATGGGCAATATCTCTTTTCAAGCTAGCCCAAAAATGAGTCCAAAATATGGAATAATCAATACCCCCAACTTAAGTCTTTTCTTTCCCTCAAGCAAATCAAACATCAATTCATCCAATTTTAGAACTTGCAAATAGTGGCACAGGGAGAAACAAATATCTTCCACTTTCATCCCTTCTTGAACTTCCATAAACCACTTACATGACTTTGAAGCCTCGAGAGATGACTAAGGAGTAATAAAAACATGTCTATGGTCAAAACTACTCATGTAGCTACTAATTACTACCTAAAAGCATCACCATTTGTGCTCATGCCAAAGAAGATCCTAAACATATAAGATTATGACATCACTGTCAAATCTTTTCTTCAACTTTCACTGTAAGAAACCCAATGAGTGCTCAAAAATGTGCCTCGCAAGTTCCTAGAATCGTAATTACCATATATCTGAAAATTCATGTGTGATATCAAAAATCCAACTTCATATTCTTGTTTATGGGGTATTTTGAGTGGAAAATGGGTCTAACCCTGATTTAAGAGCAAACGATTAGCAATTTTGATTTTTCGAAAATGCAAATTTCAGTGAGGTTTGCGTGCCCCTGGCGCGACGTGGCTAGGGCGGGATGATGAAGAAATCTTGATTCTGTGACAGGTTTGCAACACAAACCTATGTATTTTCCTATCTAGTTTATTTTGTGCAGTCTAAGACTTTTGGGTCTTGAGCCTAAGTATTCCCAAACGTGAAAATGTCTATACTTAACCATTTTTCACCCTCATATCATTCTAAACATTTCCCAATACTCATTCAAATACTTAGCTTAACCATTTTTCACCCTCATATCATTCTAAACATTTCCCAATACTCATTCAAATACTTACCCAACATTTTACTCCTAAACTCAAGTCTCAAAACCCTCATCGGATCTAAGGGTTTTCTCTCAACCTTTAAGTCTCCATGTCCAATCTTCATCAAGTTCATCTCCAAAGCTAATGTATGTGTCTTTCTTTCATGGGTTCCTTTCACCCATGATACGCAAGATCTTTATACTCAAAATTGCATGATTTAAAGTTGATTTATTCATGGGTCTTATCTATTATGCAAATCATTACACACTATGTTGGAGTTTTTGAAATTGTGACTGTTTTACTATGTTTGGAGTTATGAATCTAAGGTCTATTGTGAGCATTGATGAAGGATATTGATGTGTATTGTTTGAAGGTGTTACCAAGTATCTATTGATGGTTTTACAATGATTTTTCTAGAATGATTTTACTCTTGAATTGCATGATTTTACACTAGCATTACACACCCTCTAGGTGTGATAAAATGTCCGGTTATGGATTCTTAAGGAGTTGAAGGTCCAATGTATACCTTATGAGTTGAATGACTATATGATGGTGAAATAATGATGGAATGATGATGAAAACGAATGTATGTGTATGATGATGAAAGGAGTGTATATATACATATGATATTATCTCTATATAGTCTTGGGGATGAACAAGCCTAGCTCAAGGGGTTGTAGGCCCGGGTAATCTATCGAGGGGTTGGTACCTTAGTCATCTAGCTCAGGGAGTGGCAAGATCGGTGACCTTTCTGGGGGTTGGTACCCATCAACCTTGATGGGGTGTTTGTACTCTGCCGACCTTAATGGGGGGTTAGTACTCTATCGACCTAGGTGGTGGGATTGTACTCCATCAACCTCATGAAAGGGTTCCAACCTCATGCGCCTATCTAAGGGGATGGTAGGCCTTGGTTTGCTCTATAATGGTCACTCCTTACACTCATATAAGCATAGTTTTACTTCAAGCATCATTCTCACATGCCTTATTGTTAGTATGTTATTCGTTGCTTATGATTATGAATTTTTCCTATGATGCTTGTCTCTTGTTGTATTGCATCCTACATACTTAGTACATTCAAATATACAAACTCATACTCTATGCCTACACGATATCACCATGTAGGAATCGGTGTACCGCTTGATCATCCTCTTCCACATAGCTAGTACGACTTTTATCAAGTTTGTTGGTGAGTCCTTCATTCTGGGGATGTTACTTATGATCTATTGCTATTTATTAAGATTTTTTCTCTTGACTTACATATTGATTATGAGGGTGAGCTCGGTTGCTTTGTCTTGGCCCTCGCTCTTATCTATGTAGTAGAGCTATTGTTGGACATGTTATGTACCTATGTTATGAGCTTTGACTCTATTGACTCTTGATCTTTATGATATGGAAGTTATAGTTAGTCCCTATTTCCCTTGTTTAAGCTTATCTCTTATTGTCATTCTAATTTCTTCCGCGACCAAGGATGTGCAAAGATATGCTATAAGGCTTGTTTAGGGTTCCTTCGGGTTCTCCATTCGCCAGTCACGTCTAGGCACTAGGCTTGGATCGTGACAAAGGTGCTATCACAGCACTAGGTTGTTCGATCCTCGAAGTCTAACACACCTGTTGATTAGAATCTTATTCATGGTTGTGTTGTGCAGCACAACTATGAGTAGGAGGCTATGAGAAATTTTAGGAAATATTTCCCTTCTTCATGTTCTAAGTCATGCTATAGAGTTGAAGTAAGATTTCCCCCCAACGATTATTCTTTGCTATGCTAGATCATGCCTAATATGAGGGAAAGACGAACCCGCACGCCCAAAAAGTAACTGGCAAATGGAGAGCTTAGGGATGCTCTCACCTTGCTTGCACAAGTGGTGGATAATCAAGCCAATCAAGGGTCCTAGCCCATCATGGTCCTACATCGGCCTCTCAGATGAGAGACTTCATGAGAATGAATCCCTCAAAATTCCATGGGTCAAAGGTGAGTGAGGACCCCTAAGAGTTCATTGATGAGGTTTACAAAATTTTTTACAGCATAGATGTGAGGCCAGAGGATAAAGCGGAGTTGGAATCCTACCAACTCAAAGGGATAGCACTAATATGGTATAACCAATGGAAGGAGGAAACGGGAATCGACCATGTGGTGCTTTTGGGGGGAGTTCAAAGTAGCCTTCCTTAATCGATTCTTCCCCCTTGAACTTAGGGAAGCTAAGTTTGTGGAATTTATGAATTTGAGACAAGGGTCTATGAGTGTGAAGGAGTATACCCTCAACTTTACCCAACTTCTAATTATGCTCCGCATTTGGTGACCGAATCAAGATCTAGGATGAACAAATTTGTGATGGGTGTTTCTGACTTGGTTGGTGAAGAATGTCGATCCGCCATGTTGATTAGTGACATGGACTTGTCACTTTTGATGACCTACATTGAGCAAACGTAAGAGGAGAAATTCATGAAGAGAAGGGGGTATGAGGCCAAGAGGGACTATTTTGAGGGTAAGTTCCAAAGGAGTGGCCGATTTAATCAAGGCCAAAGGCCTGCTAATGCATTTGATAAGAGGGTTGCAAATGATCTTTCGAGGGCCCAAGGTGCTAGGGGTGTGGCTCCTATTGATATGTGTCTAAAGTGTGGTATTGGTCATGGTTGCCCATGTTTGAAGAATATCGGTGCTTGTTATGGTTGTGGGGAGATAGGGCATAAGAAGATAGATTTCCCTTGAAATTGCAACAATGGCAAGGAGGTTCGTCCACAAGGTGCTAATGCAGTCCCATTAGGGAGAGGTAGATGACAAGATGGTTCCTTAAGGCACAACCGATTCTATGCTTTGCATGGGAGGAAAGGGGTTGATAAAGTCCCCGATATTATTACCGGAATTTTGAAAATCTTTGACTTTGATGTGTATGCATTTATTGATCCGGGTGCCACTTTTTCTTTTGTTACCCCCTTTATTACCCAAAAGTTCCAAGTTGACCCCCAATTGTTGCATGAGTCATATGAGGTGTCTACTCCTATTGGTGCATCTGTTGTTGCTAGGAAAGTTTATAGAAGCTGTCCTATTTGCATTTTGCATAAAATCTCGCCTTGTGATCTAGTTGAGTTAGACATGGTTGATTTTGATATTATTGTTGGGATGGATTGATTGCATGCATACTATGCTTCTATTGATTGTAGAACCAGTAGGGTCAAGTTCCAATTTTCAAATAAATCCGTCCTAGAGTGGGAAAGTCAAGATGTGGTGGTTAAGGGTAGATTTATCTCTTTCATTAAAGCCTATATATTTATCTCTAAGGGGTGTGTTTACTATCTTATGAGGGTTAGGGATGTGGAGTCTAAAGTCCTTCCATTAGAGTCGGTTCTAGTTGTAAATGAGTATCTCATTTCCAAATGACCTTCTTGGTGTTCCTCTAGAAAGGGAAATAGATTTTAATATAGACCTCCTCCCCGATACTTAACCCATTTCTATTCCCCCTTACCGTATGGCCCCAGCGAGTTGAAGGATTTGAAGGAACAATTGAGGTACTTGTTGGAGAAAGGATTTATTAGACCTATCCAATTACCTTGGGGTGCTCCGGTATTGTTTATGAAAAAGAATGATGAGTCCCTTAGGATGTGTATTGACTACGGACAACTCAATAGGGTCACCATCAAGAATAGGTATCCTCTTCCAAGGATCATTTGTTTGACCAATTGCAAGGGGCTAGCCATTTATCTAAGGTTGATCTTTGGTCCGGGTATCATCAAGTAAAAGTGAGGGATTATGATATTACCAAGACGGCCTTCCAGACTAGATATGAGCATTATGAATTTGTGTTGATGTCTTTTGGGTTGACCAATGAACCGCTCATCTTTACAGACCTAATGAATAGAGTCATTAAATCCTAACTTGATTCCTTTGTTGTGGTCTTTATTGATGACATTTTGATCTATTCTCGTGGTGAGGAGGAGCATAGGGCCCATTTCAAGGTTGTGTTGCAAAGATTAAGGGAGGAGAAATTGTATGCTAAATATGAAAAGTGTGAATTTTGATTGAAGGAGGTTGCTTTCCTAGGGCATGTGGTGTCAGGGGATGGTATAAAGGTGGATCCAAAAATGATCAGTGTGATTAGAAATTGGCCTCGACCATTGACTCCGTCGGATATTAGGAGTTTATTAGGCTTAGGCAGCTATTATCAGAGGTTTGTGAAAGGATTCTCTTCTATTGCTTCTCATATGAGAACATTTACTCAAAAGAAGGCCAAATTTGTGTGGACCAATGAATGTGAGATGAGCTTCAAACATTGAAAGATAAGCTTCTCTCCGCTCCTATATTGTGACTACCGGATGGGCTTGAGGGATTCGTTATGTATTGTGATGCTTCCTGGGTTGGTTTGGGTTGTGTGTTGATGCAAAATAGTAAGGTCATAGCCTATGCTTCTAGACAACTTAAAGTTCATGAAAAGAACTACCTACCCATGATCTTGAGTTAGTCGTTGTTGTGTTTGCATTAAAGAGTTAGTGTCATTACTTGTATGGGGTGCATTGTGTTCACCGATCATAAGAGCCTACCATATGTCTTCACTCAAAAGGATCTCAACTTGAGGCAAAGGAGATGGTTAGAACTTCTTAAGGACTATGATATGAGTGTGCATTATCATCCCAGTAAGGCAAATATGGTGGCGGATGCTTTGAGTAGGATGTCTATGGTTAGTATAGCTCATGTGGATGGTGGTAATAAAAGATGGCTAGGGAGGTGCACTGATTAACTAGATTGGGAGTTAGGTTGGAAGAGGTTGGTAATGGGGGTATTTTTGTTGTTGATGGTTCTAGGTCTTGCTTGGTTAATGAGGTTATAGCAAAACAAGATCATATCCCTCATTGTTGGAATTGAAGGCCTTAGTTAAAGGGGGCAAGGTGGAGGTTTTCTCCTAAGGGGGAGATGGTGCCCTTAGGTACCAAGGTAGGTCGTGTGTACCGTGTGTTGATGGTTTGATAGGAAAGATCCTTGATGAGGCCCATAACTCTTCTTATTCTATCCACCCCGATTTCACCAAAATGTATATAGACTTGAGAGATGTGTTTTGGTGGAAAGGCATGAAGAGGGGCATTGTCAAGTTCGTTTCGATGTTGTCAACAAGTCAAAGCCGACCATCAATGGTCGGGTGGCCTAACCCAAGACATTGAGATTCCTACTTGGAAGTGGGAGGTGATTAATATGGATTTTGTGTCTTGGTTACCCAAGACTAGAAAGTGTTTTGATTCCATTTGGGTGGTGATTGATAGAATGACAAAATCGGCCCACTTTCTACCGGTTAAGACCATATATGGAGCTGAAGATTATGCAAAGTTGTACATTTATGACTTCGTAAGGTTGCATGGGGTTCCTTTGTCCATCATATCAGATTGTGGGGCACAATTCACTTCACACTTTTAGAGGTCCTTTCAAAGGAATCTTGGTACTAAAGTTTAGCTTTCTACGGCCTTCCACCCTCAAACAGATGGCCAAGCCAAGAGAATCATCCAAACCCTTGAGGATATGCTTAAGGAATGTGTTTTGGAGCTTAAAGGTAGTTGGGATGATCATCTTCCATTGATTGAGTTTGCCTACAACAATAGCTATCATTATAGTATCGTTATGGCTCCATTTGAGGCTCTCTATGATAGACATTGTAGATCACCGGTTGGTTGGTTTGAGGTTAGTGAGGTAGATTTGTTGGGACCAGATCTGGTCATGGAGGCTCTTGAGAAGGTTAGGATGATTAGGAAAAGATTGAAGATTTCCCAAAGTCACCAAAGGTCCTATGTCGATGTGAGGAGAAGGGATCTTGAATTCCAAGTTGATGATTAGGTTTACCTAAAGGTGTCACCCATGAATGGTGTTGTCTGATTTGATAAGAAGAGCAAGTTGATCCCAAGATATTTGGGTCCTTATAATGTGATGAGAAGGGTTGGCAAGGTAGCTTATGAGTTGGAATTTCCTAGGGAAATGGATTTGGTTCATCCGGTGCATGTGTCAATGTTAAGGAAATGTATGGGTGATCTGAATGCCATTGTACCTCTTGCTGTTGTGGGTGTTGTTGAAGATAATTTGACCTATGAAGAGTTTCTGGTTCATATCTTAGATATGCAAGTGAAAAGATTAAGAAACAAAGAGATCGCTTTCATTCAGGTCCTTTTGAGGAATCAACAAGTTGAAAGTGCTACTTCGGAGGCTAAAGCGGATATGCTAAAGTGATATCCTTACCTGTTCCACTCCACTCAAGCCTAATGTATTGATATAAGTCCTTTATGTGATCTCAAGTATTAAGTTCATCCCTTATGTCATTGCATATGTTCATGTTTAAATTGACTAAGTTCAAGGTGATTTTACACTTATGATGAGATTTTAAAATGATGTTTAAGTGCATTGTTGCATTACTATGCGGGCTAAAATTGTCATATCTGAGTCTCTCATATATGTCTCTTTAACATTCTGGGATGAATGTTCTCAAGGGATAGATGTTGTGAAGACCCCAAAAAGTGCCCGAAAATGTTCCTCAGAAGTGCCTGGAATCGTAGTTTCCATATATCTAAAAATCCATGCTTGATATCAAAAAACCGATTTCATATTCTTGTTCAGAGGTCATTTTGAGTGAAAAATGGGTCTAACCCTGATTTAAGAGCAAACAATTAGCAATTTCGATTTTTCAAACATGCAAATTTCAGTAAGGTTTGTGTTGCCCTAGCGTGACGCTGCTAGGGCGCAGCTAAAGAAATCCTTATTCCGGGACTGGTCTGCGACACGGACCTGTGTATTTTCCTACCCAGTTAATTTTGTACTGTCCAACACTTTTGGGTCTTGGGCCTAAGTGTTCCCAAATGTGAAAATACTTATACATAACCATTTTTCACCCTCATATCATTCTAAACATTTCCCAATACTCATTCAAACACTAAGCCAATATTTTACTCCTAAACTTAAGTCTCAAAACCCTCTCTAGATCTAAGGATTTCCTCTCAAACTTCAACTCTCCATCTCTAATCTCCATCAAGTTCATCTCCAAAGCTAAGGTATGTGGTTTTCTTTCATGGGTTCCTTTCGCCCATGATATGCAAGATCATTTTACTCAAAATTACATGATTTAAAGTTGATTTATTCATGGGTCTTATCTATTATGAAAATCACTACACACTATGTTGGGGTTTATGAAATTGTGATTGTTTTACTATGTTTAGAGCTATGAATCTAAGGTCTATTGTGAGAATTGATAAAGGATATTGATGTATATTGTTTGAGGGTGTTACCAAGTATTTATTGATGGATTTACACTGATTTTTCTAGCATGATTTCACTCTTGAATTGAATGGTTTTACACTAGCATTACACACTCCCTAAGTGTTTGATAAAATGTCTGGTTATGGATTATTGAAGAATTGAAGTTTCAATGTATACCTTATGAGTTGAATGACTATATGATGATGAAATGATGATGGAATGATTATGAAAAGGAATGTATGTTTATGATGATGAAAGGAGTGTCTCTCTCTCTCTCTCTCTCTCTCTGTGTGTGTGTGTGTGTGTGTGTGTGTGTGTGTGTATGATATTATATCTATATTGTGTTGGGGATGAAAAAGCCTAGCTCGGGGGGTTGTAGGCCCGAGTAACCTATCGAGGGATTAGTACATTGATCACCTAGCTTGAGGGGTGGTAGGACTGGGTAACCATGTTGGGGTTGGTGCCCATCAACCTTCATGGGGGGTTTGTACTTTGTCAACCTTGATTGGGGGTTAGTACTACATCAATCTCGGTGAGGGGTTTGTTCTCCATCAACCTCATAAAGGGGTCTGTACCTCATGCGCCTATCCAAGGGGGAGGTAGGCCTTGTCTTGCACTATAATGGTCACTCATTATACTCGTATTATGATCTATATAAGCATGATTTTACTTCAAGCATCATTCTTACATGCCTTATTGTTAGTATGTTATTTATTGCTTATGATTATGCATTTTTCCTCTGATGCCTATCTCTTGTTGCATTGCATCTGATATACGTATTACATTTAAATGTACTAATATATACTTTATGCCTACATGATGTCACCATGAAGGAACCTTTATACCGCTTGATCATCCTCTTGCACGTAGCTAGTACGATTTCTATCAAGCTTGTTGGTGAGTCCTCCATTCAAGAGATGTTACTTATGATCTCTTGCTATGTATTAAGAATTTCTCTCTTGACTTATATATTAATTATGAGAGTGATCCCGGTTGCTTTGTCTTGGCCCCTAATCTTTTCTATGTAGTAGAGCTGTTGTTGGACATGTCATGTACCTACACTATGAGCTTGACACTAATGACTCTTGATCTTTATGATATGGAAGTTACCCTTAGTCCCTATTTCCCTTGTTTATGTTTATCTCCTATTGTCATTCTACTTGCTTCCGCGACCAGGGATGTGTCATGATATATATGAGGCTTGTTTGGCATTCCTTTGGGTTCCCCATTCACTGGTCACGTCTAGGCCCTAGGCTTGGGTTGTGACACTCACTCTCCAAAATGAGAAACAGCAAGCTTCAACCCATAAGCTTGCCCTTATTTTCAATCGGAGTTCACTTGACTGTCTTCTGAACTGGGATCCCTAAATACTTTGCTAGGACTGCAACGTAAGGTCAAGTTGGGAAGCATAGCATGTGGTTAGCAGTGGCTCATCCCTCCTTATACTCTACATGTTATTTTCAGCCTCAAATCTTGTTTTGGTCCCCTTTTTATTCATCTCTCTTTTTACATCTCTTTTGCTTTTGATTTATCTAACTCAGTCTCTCCCCTCTTTGCACTCTTTCCGCAACTATTTTTTAGAGGGTCCTCAACTTTCAAGCACTTTTTGTCATAACCCGGACCTAGGACCTACCCGTGTCAGCGAATGGGGAACCCAAAAGAACCCCAAACAAGCCTATTTGCATATCATTACACATCCTTGGTCCCGAAAGCATTACAATCAATGATAAGAGGTAATAATTAAAAGGGAAAACGGGACTAAGGGACCTCTTTGATGCCATAAACATCAAGAAACGAGAGAGTCAAGTCTCATAACAAAAATACATAACTTGTCCAACAACACCTCTACTATATAGATAAGAGCGGGGGCCAAAACAAGCAACCGGGCTCACCCTCATAGTCATAGGAATACATTAAGGTTAAGAGAGCCTTAACACACAACATGATATGAAATTCATTGTCCCCAGATTTGAGGAATCACCAACTAGCTTTAAATAGAAGTACTAGCCACGAGGAGGAAGATGATCAATCGGTGCTCTGATCCCTATATGGTGAAATCATGTAGGCATAGACTATGCATTAGTACGTTTGAATGTACTAAGTATGTAAGATGCAATCTAACAAAAGAGAGGCAACATAGTCAAAATGCATAATAATAAGCAATAGATAGCATAATAGCTATATGGCATGTATGATAAATGCTTAAGGTAAAACATGCTTGTAAATAATGAACAAGGAATGTGAACTCAATATGTAATACATACTCAAACCCTTTTTACCAACCTTCATGTAATGGGCCAAATTGGCGACACTTCCTTTACGGTATAACCTTTTTGGAGTGTGTTATCAATATCCCTACTATATGACATAGTCTTTTTGGGTAGGTAGTATAAGACGTCACATACTTTACGATATAATCTTTTGGGTAGGAGCCATGATTATTCTACCTTACGGCATGGCCTTTTCAATAGAATGTCTACACTTGACGATATGATCTTTTTGGTGGAAGCCATTAGTCTTTCTACCATACAGTGTGGCCATTTTTGTTGGGTTTCCATACCTTACAATATGATCTTTTTGGCAAGAACCATTAGTCATTCTACCTTAAGGTATGGCCCTTTTAGTTGGATATCCATACCTTATGATATGATCTTTTCAGTAGGAACCATTAGTCACTCTACCTTACGGCATGGTCTTTTAGGTAGGAATCATAGAGCTCATCAAACCATTACATTTTAAGTATCAAGGGAGGGCCTTCTCCATTTCTTTCAAGAGCACAACAAACATGGGTACCCAACAATCTACTTGCAACATCATAGGTATTTTTTCATGGAAACAACTCATATAAACATTTCCATCATTATCATAAAGTCATTCAACTCATATGTCATGCTTTACATCTTCAACAACTCAAGAATCTATAATCAGACATTTTATCAAACACTTGGCAGGTATGTAGTGCTACTGTAAACCATGCAATTCAAGAGTATTATCATGATAGAAAATTCATTGTAAAACCATCAATAAATACTTGGTAATAACCCCAAGAAATATACATCAAATCCCACAATAGATCTTAGGTTCATAGCTCAAAATATGCAAAAACAATCACAATTTCATGAAACCAGAACATAGTATGCAGTGAAATTCATAATAAGTAAGACCCATAAGTAAACCCACTTTAAATCATGTAATTTTAAATAAAAGAAAGCTTTGGCATCATTTGTGAAAGGAACCCATGAAAGAAATCAACATACCTTGACTTTGGAGAATCCTTGAAGAAGATTGGAGATAGAGATTTGAAGCTTGAATGAGAACCTTAAGATCCAGATGAGTTTTGGGACTTCAAATGTGGAAATGAAATATTGTCTAAGTGTTTGAGAGAATGTTTAGGAATGTCTTGAATGATATGTGGGTGAAGTTAGGCTAAATATAGCTTTTTTCATGCATGGGAAGGCTTAGTCCCAAGACCAAAAAGCCTTGGACCGAGATAAAAATCAGTGGCAACAAAATAAACAGGTCCCCATCTAATTCGCTACGCGGATCTATCATCAAAGATAAATTTACATAGGTCTACGATGGTTGCGTGTTGCGGCACCATCACAGATCGATTCTACAAATTAAAAATTTTGGAAAAATGAAATTGCGAATCATTTGCTCTAAAATCGAGGTTAGAACCAATTCCCACTCAATTTGACCCCATGACCAAGAATATGAAGTTGAATTTTCAATATCATGCATGCATTTTGAGATATATTGAAATTACAATTCTAGAGACTTCCAAGGCACATTTTCAGGCACTTTTGGGCTTGTTTCAATATCTCTCTCTTGGGAACATTCATCCTCTAATGTCAAAGAAAGGTATACAAGAGACACAAACAAGATAATTTCATCCCACATAAGGATGCAACAATGCTCTTCAACATCATTTCAAAAATCTCAACATAGGTGTGAAATCATCATGAACTTGTGAATTTAAACATGAATGCTTGCAATGACATGAGGGTTGAACTTAATACATGAAATCACATGAAGGTATCAGTTGCTATCTTAGGCTTGAATAGAGTGAAAGAGGTATGGATATTGCTTCTGTATGACCGCTTTGGCTCCCCAAGAGACACCTTTGACTTGACAATCCTTTCAATGAACTCCAGCACACCCCCAATCCTTGAGAGCCACCATAGCACATAGATCACCATGCACCACCTTTTCATAGGCACATGGAAACCAAATAAACCATATCCATATCTATAGGTCATTCCTATCCATAGGCAACCTCACCAATCTTCCTCAACTCTCTATAAGGACTCAAAAACTATGAACTCGATTGTCGACCCTAATCACACTTAGTCCACTTCGTATAATAAACCACCATCTCCCCCTTAGGAGACAACCTCCACTCTACCCTCTTTCACCCAAAACCTCTAAATCTATTAAGACGGGATTGAGTCCTTGCTCAAACTCGACCCCTCCAACCAAAGAAAGTTGAAAGCATCAAAACCACTACACAACCATTCTCAACTTCACCCAATCTCATTACTGACCTAATCAACTAGTAAACTTCTCCAACCACCCTCTTGTTACTCCAAAGACTCCCACTTCCTATGATTCACAAGCAACCTCACATACACTAAAATTCACAACATCACCCTCAAAGGATTCACAAGCTCTTCCTCACCTATGGACACAAACCAATATATCAACACCAAGGACCATCACAAACATAACAAGGTAGGGGTTAAAGAACCATTTCATGAGACCTATAGACATAGCCAGTGCAAGGTAGGGGTTAAAGAACCATTTCATGAGACCTATAGACATAGCCAGTGCAATAAACGACTAAAAGACATTACCCAAATTCAACATATAGGAAAGGACATTCAAGGCCTCCTATGCCACTAAAAACAACTCAATAAACAAGATAACTTAGGTTCAACACCCCAAATTTCACAAGATGATATATCCAACCCTTAGAGATAAATTGTACCTTAACACAAGAATTGGGCCTACCTCTTTTGCTACCTATTTGACCACCTCCCACTCAAAGACGGGTTCACTAAGGAGTTGGAATCTAACTCTAGGGCACTACAATCAAAGGAGACACAATAAACATGCAACCAATCCACTCCAAGTATGGTCTCAAAACTCACCCCATCCAATCCAACAAAACTCCCAAGGCAAGATTTAGACGCAACATACTTATGAACCTTCTAGGAACAATAGACTCAACAAAGGGGTAGACACTAAAAGTTCACATAGAAACTCGAGACATACACAAGAAGCCAACTAGCAACCAAAAATAACAAAGAAAGAAATAGTGACACACCGGACCCATCAATGCACACACATCTGAGTCAAAGGAACTTCAACATACCGGTAGCAAAATTGGGTACCTCATCTACCTCTTGCCTCCTTTGAAGAGCATAGAACCAATTATGTCTTGGAGCATCCCCTTGATCAACATCACCACCTTTATCCTTATTTTGAGCATATGGGTAATCCAGAATTTTGTGGCCTATTTCACCACACCCAAAGCATGCACCCATGTTCCTCCAACATATACCACCATGTTTCCTCCCATATTTTGGGCATCTAGGATGAGTCACCCTATCATCTACTTGGGGCCTTGGGTTTGACACCCTATTCTTAGCAACCCTCTTACTTCGAGCATCGTCGGACTCTAGACCTTGGGATCTACCATCAAATCGAGCCCTCTTGGCCTCATTACCCCTACTTTCCTCAACTTCTCCTCCTCCATTTGTTCGTCATAAGTCATCAAGCCAGACAAATCCATGTCACTAATCAACATAGTAGACAAGCATTCTTCACTCACCAAATTGGAGACACCCATCACGAACTTATTCATTCTAGCCCTTGGGTCGACAACCAAGTGAAGAGAATATTTAGTGAGTTGGTTGAACTTGAGGGCAAAATGCCACACACTCATTAACCCTTGTTTCAAATTCATGAACTCCACCACCTTGGCCTCCATAAGCTCAAGAGGGAAGAACTAATTAAGAAAATCCACCTTAATCTCCTCCGATAGAACCATATTATTGTTTCCCTTCCTATCCTTCCATTGAGTAAACCATATTTGTGCAACCCCCTTGGGTCAGTAAGCTGCCAACTCTGCCATATCTTCTAATTTAATACCCATGATAGACAATATAATATAAATCTCATCAATAACTCTTGTGGGTCCTCATCTACCTTTGACCCATAGAGCTCTGGTGGGTTCATCCACATGAAGTATCTCACCTTAGATCCCGGGGTATGAGCATGAGAAGTTCGGACCCTTTGATTAACTTGATGGGTCATAACTTGAGCTAGCAAAGTGAGAGCATCCTGGAGCTCACCATGAGCCAGTTATTCCTTGGGAGTGCGAGCTCTTCTTCCTCTTGTGGTAGGCATGATCTAGCATGGAAAAGAACAATTATTAGGGGGGAAAACTTACTTCAACTCTATAGCATGACTTAGAACATAGAGAAGGGAAACATTCCCTAAAATGTCTCATAGCCTCTCACTCATAGTTATGGTGCACAACACAACCATGAATAAGACCCTAATCGATGTGGTGTGTAGGACGATGAGGATCTAACAACCTAGTGCTTTGATACTATCTTTATCACAACCCAGACCTAGGGCCTCACTATGACCGTCAAATGGCAAACCCAAAGGAACCCAAATAAGCCTCTTCCAATATCATTAGACATCCTTGGTTGCAAAAGCAATTAATATTAATGATAAGAGGTAATCAACAAAGGGGAAACGGGACCAAGGGACCTCTTTGATACTATAAACATCAAGAAACAAGAGAGTCAAGTCTCATAGCATAATTACGTAGCTTGTCCAACAACACCTCTACTAAATAGATAAGAGTGGGGGCCAAGACAAGCAACCGAGCTCACCCTCATAGTCATAGGAATAGATTAAAGTAAAGAGATCCTTAGCACATAACATGAGATGAAATTCATTATCCCCAAATTTGAGGACTTTCCAACTAGCTTTGAATGGAAATACTAGCCACAAGCAGGAGGATGATCAATCACTGCTCCAATCCCTACATAGTGACATCATATGGGCATTGAGTATGTGTTAGAACGTTTGAATGTACTAATTATGTAGGATGCAATCCAACAAGATATAGGCAACATAATCAAATTGCATAATGATAAGCAATAGGTATCATAATGGCTATATGACATGTATGATCAATGTTTAAGGTAAAAACATGCTTGTAAATCATGAACAAGGAATGTGAACTCAATATGTAATACATACTCAAACCCTTTTTCACCAATCTTCATGAAATGGGCCAAATGGCCCCCACTTGCCTTATGGTATAACCTTTTTGGGGAGTGCTACCAATACCCCTACCGCACGACATAGTCTCTTTTTGTAGGTAGTATAAGATGTCCCCTCCTTTATGATATAATCTTTAGGGTAGGAGCCGTGATTCATTCTACCTTATGGCATGGCCTTTTTGATAGAATGTCTACACTTTATGATATGATCTTTTCGGTGGAAACCACTAGTCTTTCTATCATACGGCATGGCCTTTTTGGTAGGGTGTCCATACTTTACAATATGATCTTTTTGGCAGGGACCATTAGTCATTCTACCTTACGGCATGGCCTTTTCGGTAGGATATCCACACCTTACGATATGATCTTTTCGATAGGAACCATTAGTCACTCTACCTTATGGCATGGCCTTTTTGGTAGGAATCATAGAACTAGCTTATCAAACCATTACATTTCAAGCATCAAGGGAGGGCCTTCTCCATTTCTTTCAAAAGCACAACAAACATGGGAACCCAATAATCCACTTGCAACATCATAGGTACTTTTTCAAGGAAACAACTCATATAAACATTCCTATCATCATCATAAAGCCATTCAACCCATATGTCATGTTTTAGACGTTCAACAACTCAAGAATCTATAACGTACATTTTATCAAACACTTGGAGGGTGCATTGTGCTAGTGTAAAATCATGCAATTCAAGAGTATTATCATTCTAGAAAGATCAATGTAAAACTATCAATAGGAACTTGGTAACACCCTCAAGCAAGACACATCAAAACCCTTTATCAAATCCCACAATAGATCTTAGGTTTATAGCCCAAAACATGCTTAACAATCATATAAAACCCCAACATAGTGTGCAGTGAAATTCATAATAAGTAAGAACCATGAGTAAATCAACTTCAGATCATGTAATTTTAGGTAAAAGAAATCTTGGGCATCATGAGTGAAAGTAACCCATGAAAGAAACCCACATACCTTGACTTTGGATAATACTTGAAGAAGATTGGAGATGGAGACTTAAAGCTTGAATGAGAACCTTAAGATCCGAATGAGTTTTGGGACTTGAAATTTGGAGATGAAATATTCTTTAAGTATTTGAGAGAGTATTTTGGAATGTCTTGAATGATATAAGGGTGAAATAAGGCTAAGTATAGGTATTTTCACGCATGGGAAGGCTTACCCCCAAGACCAAAAGCCTTGGACCGAGAAAAAAATCATTGGCAACAAAATAGACAGGTTCGTATCTGGTCCACGATGCGGACCTGTCGCAGAGGCAAATGGCTTGCGATGGCTGCACATCATGGCACCATCGCGGATCGATTCTGGAAATAGAAATTTTGGGAAAATGAAATAGTGATTCGTTTGCTCTAAAATTGGGTTAGACCCATTTTCCACTCAACGTGACCCCCTGATCAAGAATATGAAGTCAGATTTTGATATCACGCGTAGATTTTTAAATATATAGAAATTATGATTACGGACACTTCCAAGGCATATTTTTGGGCACTTTTTGGGTCATTTCACTTTTATTTTTCACTTTTTCTTTCATTCATTTCTAGGACTCCTCACTTTCTTTCTTTCATTTTTGCCCCTCTTTTTTGATTCTTTCATGGGAGACACGCCCTTCTTTCTACTACTACCCCCAACTTAGCCTTTGGCTACTGCTCAATATTTCAAGCTCAAGGAGGGGTTGATAGGGAACAAGAAAAAATGCTCTTTCACAAACATGAGTCAAGGTTACAAGGTTGCCAAAGAAAGGATCAAAGCTCAAAAGGGCTTCACTAAGGATTCATTTCATTATCAAGGGATGTCACTATGGTCAAATGGACTCAGTGGAACCAAATAAGGCCTAAGGTCCTCTCCTAATCCAGAATTAACCAAGTAACTCCTTAAAACAAACTAGGCAAGTTTTAGATATTTCAAAACAAGTATTTTAACAAAATTTCTAATCCCATATTGGCAAAATGGATTCGCATTTAAATAATGGAAATACACTTGGAATTTTTCGATCATCACATATCCAAGATCAATTGCTCACACAATCAACTCAAGATTACTCAAATCTATTCATGGACTGATTTATCAAAGAAAAGACTAATTAGTGAGTGCATGCTCCTCGTCCATGTCACCATCCGAATCAAAGATATGGAACATCAATGCCCGGGTTGCTAAGGACTAAAAGACATGATATTAACATTCGAATGACTTGTCATATATGCATAGGGTCTACCAAAATAAGGACATTATTTGCAATCATTGATCCATTCAACTCAAAAAAATAAAAAAGAGTAAAAACAGCAAAATAAATCGTATTCTAATACAACCCAAATTAAAATTTCTTTACAATCCAAAAAGTTTAAAATTTTCTTAATATCAATCAACACATCAAATGTCAAAGTAAAACTATTGTCTCATCCCATTCATAATAAAACATAAAGTATTAATCATCCAAAATATAGGGAACTCCTCAAGCTCACCCCTCCTAAAAAGAATAAATATTGCCCGCAATATACAAGCTACAACAGAGATTAAGCATAAGAGAAAGAAGTGAATATGAGAATCCCCTTGTCTTATCAATCCTGCTACGTTGGTAGGGGAGCTGGAGAAGCAGTCATGAGGGCAGCAATGCCCTCATCTGCCGGTGTCATCTTGAGATCAATCAAATGCCACACAGGCTTAGACTCACTCACACTAAATGTGCGTATTATGGGCTGGTCTAGAATAGATGTTGCTTTCACAATGTCCAAAATTTCACTCTCTAACCAAGCTAGCTCCTCATGGTCCTCTTGGCTCGGCTTCCCTCTAAATGTCTCTTCATCAGTATCTAGGGTTCTCACCTCCTGGTTCTCTTCACCGCCCTCACCTAGAACATTCGTGGTCAACTTATCATTTGGGACCATAGCTATATCCATTTTGAGTGTATTTACTAGCCCATCAAAGAAAGAACCAAATCCGTGAATCAGAGGGCTGCCATCTCCTTTTTTAGCAAATCAAGATCGGCTTTCAAAGTTGATATGTCTGCACTTCCACCACTTGCCTTCTAAACTTCTGCTACTCTATCTTTCAAGATGGCCAATTCCTTCCCATAGTCATTAATCATTGACTCGAGTATGTTCATCCTCAACTTGTGGGCCTCCATTAACTCTCACTATTTTATCTGACTCCAAGCCTTAGCTATGGCTGCCTCAACTAGCTTATGCATAGATGACTCAACCCTAGGGTCCTGAAGATTAGCTACTTTGGCCAGCCAACCAAATACAAGAATGGTGGCCCTAGTGAGTCGGAGTTGTTCATTTATGGCTTGTGCCTCTATAGATGGGATAGGAGTAGAAGAGGAGAGTAAAGTGGGAGAATGAGAAGTCATACCTGCCTCGGTGCCCAGCTCTGCAGCGCCAGACTCAAGGGACTCGGCATCAACTACCGACATTGTAACACCCCGTAACTCCATGTTCTTATGTATCTATTTTTCAAGCCTTAATATTTTAGGTAGTGAGTGTATTAAGGTCATGGGGAAAATTCTAGTACTTAGACGAGTTCAAGACTTCCCCATGAATTGAGTTTTGAGTGTTAATTTGTGCCAAGGTCAACTTTAGCATAACTTTTAGCACATAAAGAACTGGACAACCTATGACATGTCAAATGGAATCCCTTTGACTTAGATTTCACCTCATTCCGAGCTCGGATGAAGGAGTTATGACCATTTTCGTGAGACCCTGCCATGCAGTGATGTCACATGAGCACTTAGAAGGACAATGAGGCTTTGGACAAGACGTGTGGATTGTTTTGGGTTGGAAAAGACCTTTTTTGGTCTAGGAGTTGGGACACGGCTAGTGGCACGGGCCATGTGGCTTTACACTGACCGTGTGGCTAGCCGTGTGGGAGTGCAAGCGAGGTAAGGTTAGCGTGAGAGGGAGTTTTCTTGACCAAGTGTAGTGCCATGGCCATCTTCATGGGTCGTGACAAGCTTCGCACCAAGTGTAACTTCACGGGCCACTACAGGAACCGTATAGTGCCACACAGCCCGTGGAGCCTCCACGTCAAAGTAACAACGACGTTAATTTTTCCCAAGTGTCCCAACTTCCAAAATTTTGACTAAGTATCATCTCACGGGCACTCCACCTGACCCATGGAGTGCCACACGACCTGTGTAATCTCAAGTGAGGTGACATTTTATCAATTTTTCTCTCTTTTTCATTAATGGCATTTTTGTAAATTTTATTTATTCTAATGATCTTTTTGACTTCTAATGCTATCTTAACCTCCCCAAAAGACCTAAACACTATCTCAAAGGATCAAGTCATCACTCCTAACTTGAATACACTCTCAAATTCTCTCAAAATACCAAAACCTCAATACAACTTCAAGGAAACTGAAGAACAAGTTTTAGATTCCTTGACCATATTTCAAACTTCAATTCTTTCTCAACTCAATTTCAAGAAAGTCAAGGTCTAAGGTATGTGGGTTTTGACCATTGGGTCCTTTCACCTATGGTTTCTAACCCTCCATTTTACCTAAAAATTACATGTTTCTAAGTTAATTTACTTACGGGTGTTACTTATTATGAAATTGATGATAAATTGTATTGGGGTTTATGAAATATTGATCAACTATGCATGTTATGAGCTAGGGACCTATGGTCTATTATGTGATTTGATGAGGGATTTTGATGTATCTTGCATGAGGATATTATCAAGTATTGGTGGATGGTTATTACATAGATTTTCTTGTCACGACCCAAGTCTAGGGCTTAGATGTGACACGGCGAATGGAAACCTGAAGGAACCCCAAACAAGCTTCTTAGCATATCATACACACATCCTTGGTTTGGAAAGCAATAAAATACAACAAGAGATAGTAGATAGGGAAAAACGGGGCTAAGGAACAATTCTCATATCATAAACATCAAGAGTCAAGAGAGTGTCAAAGCTCAAAGCAAATACAAACATGTCCAACAACACCTCTAAAACCTAGATACGGGGGGCCAAGACAAGCTACTGGGCTCACCCTCATAGTCAACATATACACAAAAGAAGAATAGTTTTAGAACATAGTTTGAGATCATAAGCAGCGTCCCCAAAATGGATGACTCACCAAAGAGCTTGAGAGATGTCGTACAAGCCCCGTGGAGGAGGAGGATCAAGTGGGGCTCCGGTTCCTACATGGTGACATCATGTATGCATAGAGTATGCATTAGTATGTTTGAATATACTAAGTAGGATACAATACAACAAATGATAAGCACCATAAATAAAATGCATAACATACACAATTAATAAGCATCAAGCAATATGGCATGTATGAATGATATACATGTGTAAGGAGAGGCCATTGTTAGTGCATATCCAAGGCCTACCACCCCCTTGGAGAGGCATATCCAAGGCCTACCACCCCCTTGGAGAGGCGAATGAGGTACGAACCCCTCAATAGGTTGATGAGGTACAAACCCCCAAACATGGTTGATGAGGTACAAACCCCCCAACATGGTTGATGGAGTACAAATCCCCCAATGTGGTTATCAAGTCACAAGCCCCTTGACATGGCTACATGAGCCTACCATCTCCCGAGTGAGGCGATCGAGGTACAAACCCCTAAACAAGGTTGCTTGGGCCTACAACCCCCCGAGTGAGGCTTGGTCAACCAACACCATAGAGATAATATCAAATACATACATTCTATTTATTATCCTATCATCATTCATCTCATAATACATGCATTTCACCTTCAATTCCTCAAGAAACTCATAACTGGACATTTTATCAAACACTTGGCGGGTGTGTAGTGCTAGTGTAAAACCATGCAATTCAAGAGTCTAATCATTCTAGAAAACCCAATGTAAAATTATCAATAGATACTTGGCAACACCCTCAAGCAATATACATCAAAACTCTTCATCAAATCTTACAACAGACCTTAGATTCACAGCTCAAAACATGTTAAAACAACCATAATTGCATGAAACCCCAACATAGTGTACAGTGAAATTCATAATAATTAAGACCCATGAGTAAATCAACTTTAAATTATGCAATTTTAAGTAAAAGGAAGCTTTAAGAAATCCATATACCTTAGCCTTGAAGAACAACTTGATGAAGATTGGAGATGGAGACTCGAAGCTTGAATGAGAACCTTAGAATCCGGATGAGTTTTAAGACTTGAAATTTGGATATAAAATATTTTCTAAATGTTTGGAGTGTATTTGGGAATATCTTGAATGATATGATGGTGAAATAAGGCTAAGTATAGGTATTTTCATGCATGGGAAACACTTAGGCCCAAGACTCAAAAGCCTTGGACCGAACTTAAAAAAATAGGATAGAAAATATACCAGTCCACGTTGCGATAAGGGTGCGGACTGCTAACTGGAAATCGCATTTTACAATTTCAAATTTTGCTATTGTTGCTTTAATATTGGGGTTAAACCCTTTTTCCACTCAATTTGACCCCCTGAACAAGAATATAAAGTTGGATTTTTGATATCGCACGGAATTTGAGATATATGAAAATTACAATTCCTAGCACTTCCGAGGCACATTATTGGAAACTTTTTGGGGTAGTTTCATTTCTCACATGATTTCACTCTTGAAATACATGATTTTATACTACCATTATACATTTGCCAAGCGTTTGATAAAATGTCCAATTTTAGATTCTTGAGCTAATGATGATCCATTGCATGACCTATGATTTGAATGACTTCATCATGATGAAAGGAAGGTATATATGTGTTGATTTCATGAAAAGTATCTATACTATTGCAAGTTGACCACAAAAAATACACATTACATACTGAGACCCATCTCTAAAAAATTACATACTGAGACCCATCTGAGGGGGTACTATACCTCAATCACCATGGATGATAGGGTGTGACAACCATCAAACAATTTGAGGGGTTGATACATCAAACACCATGAATTGTAGGGTGGGACAACCATCAACCAATTTGAGGGGTTAATACCTCAAACACCATGGATGGTAGGGTATGACAATCATCAACCAATTAAGTGGTTGATACCTTAATCACCATGGATTGTAGGGTGTGAAAACCATCAACCAATTGAGGGGTTGATACCTCAATCGCCTCTCCAAGAGGGTGGTAGGCCTTCGACTCCATACTAATGGTCTCTTACTACACATGTAATATGTTCTATACAAGCATGTTTTTCTTCAAGCATCATTCATGCATGTCATGTTGCTAATATACTATCTCTTGCTTATGATTATGTATTTTGATTATGTTTCCTATTTCTTATTGCATTATATTACATATTAAGTATATTCAAACATACTAAAATATACCCTATGCCTATTGATGTTACCATGTAGGGACCGGAGCTCCACTCGACCATCTTCCTCCTCCACGTGGCTAGTACTATCTCTCAAAGAAAGTTGGTGAGTACTCAACTTCGAGGACATGTTCATTGAAATTTATGCTTTGTATTGACTCTTATTATGTTGAAAACTTATGACAATAAGGGTGAGCCCGGGGATTGTCTTGGCCCCCGCTCTTATCTAAGTATTAGAGGTGTTGTTGGAACATTGTGATATATTAATGCTATACATTAACCTTCTATGTATCTATGGTATCAACTATGTCCCTTAGCCCCATTTTCCCTTTTTACTATCATTTTTGATGTTGTACAATTGCTTCCGCGGCCAAGGATATGTAATGATATGCTAAGAGGCTTATTTGGGTTCCCATTCGCCGTTCCACGTCTAGGCCCTAGGTTCAGGTCGTGATAGGTACTTTGTCAACTAGCTTCTTCCTAGCCTTGTCCTCTTCATCCCTCAAAAACTTAGCCTCAATTCGCCAAATGTCAATGGATGCCGATGAAGTCACCTCCACATCAATCTTCTTGGTCCTAGGAACCCTAGTTTTTTTGCATAAAGTTGTGATGAGGCTTGGAAATGGTAGAGAGGTTTGTTCCTATTTTTCCCTGGTGAGGATTTTTGGAGCGATGATTAATCCAGGATTCAACTCTTTTCAGTCCATAATGCAACCAACCATGCGGCTTTGGCATGTCGAAGTATCAATTCATTCTAGGAAGGCATCAAATTACTACTAATTAATCCAAACTAGAACTACGCTAGTATGTTCATCTCTTTCTTCTCACTAATTGCCCCATCTTTCAACCACGAGGGGGCTGGAATCCTAATTAATGGGGCAAATCATGCTTTGATGTCTTCAAAATTTCAGAGTTGCATTAGATCTTTCAGGTAGCTCCAGTCCAAAAGGTGCAACCTAGGATATCATTCATTTCAGCCTCACCGTATGGGACTTGCATACCCCAAAGCTCCACAACATCTAGAGGTTCTAACATTATTGTCACCCTGCTTTTGCTCTTTGGAAGGGTTTGTCCATAAGATTCATAGAACTCTCGAACAAGACTGGGCACATATGGATTCTGAGGTTTAGGGAAGTTTTGGAAATTATGGAATTTAAGGACTTCCCAAACTTCCGAGTACAAATCAATTACTCTATCAGTTGGTAACTGTTTCTCTTCCAGAATTGTCTTGTTCCCTTTAGCCCTGAGCCTATTTATAAAAATTAGGAGTTGTAGTGTCCTAAGTTCTCTGTGAAGATTGTGATATAGATTCATGTATGGCCTTAGTACTGGATTCATGATTATGTCTATTTGGGATAGACTCCACTGGCAAAGGTGATGGTCTAGTTATCACACCCCAAGTGTAGGGCCGAGATGTGACACGGCGAATAAGGAACCCGAAGGGACCCCAATAAAAGCCTCTTAACATATCATTACACATCATTGGTCGTGAAAGCAATTAAACAACATAATTAGATTAGAAATAAGGTCAAAGGGACTAAAGGAAAACTTTCATAACATAAACATCAAAACAAGAGAGTCAAGGCTCAATACATAACATGTCCAATGACACCTCTAAAACTTAGATAAGAGCGGGGGGCCAAGATAAGCAACTGGGCTCACCCTCATCGTCAACATATACATAAAAGAAAAATAGTCTTAGTACATAGCAAGAGATCTTAGACATTGTCCCCGGAATGGAGGACTTACCAACTAGCTTGAGAAAAATCAAACTAGCAATGTGGAGGAAGATGCTCAAGTGGAGATCCAATTCCTACATGGTGACATCATGTAGGCATAGAGGATGCTTTAGTACGTTTGAATGTACTAAGTATATAGGATGCAATAGAACAAGAGATAAGCGACATAATTGAATTGCATAAGTATAGGCAATGAATAGCATATAACAACATGGCATGCATGGATGATTCTTGAAGTAAGTTATGCTTACATAGAATAGAATACATGCACAAGAAGAGACCATCATTATAGAATTCATAGTCTATTGAGGTACCAACCCCTCAATTGCTTGGTGGATCATCGTACCCAACCACCCATGGTGATTGAGGTATTAACCCCTCAACCCGATTATCAAGATACAAACCCCTTGATTGGTTGGTGTATCGTCTCACCCTACTATCCAAGGTGATTGAGGTACCAACCCCTCAATTCGGTTATCAAGGTACAAACCCCTCAACATGGTTATCAAGTTATAACTACTCGACATGGTTACCCGAGCCCACAACCCCCCTGGGGGGCATGGTCAATTCCAAAAACTATAGATAAATATTACATACATACATTCCTTTCATCATCGTAAAGTCATTCAACTCATAAGACATGTATTGGACCTTCAATTCCTCAAAAAAACACAAGCGGACATTTTATCAAACACTTGGCATGTGTAGTGCTAGTGTAAAACCATACAATTTAGGAGTGAAATCATGCAAGAAGTTTAATGTAAAACCTTACATCAATACTTGGTAATACTCTCAATCAATATACATCAAAACCCTTCATCAAATCCCACAATGGATCTTAGCTTCATAGCTCAAAACATGCTAAAATAGTCACAATTTCATGAAACCCTAACATAGTTCATAGTCTAATTCATAATAAGCATGACCCAAAAGTATATCAACTTAGAAACATGCAATTTATGTGAAAAGGAAGCTTGGGCACCATAGGTTAAAGGACCCACTGGTTGAAACCCACATACCTTAACTTTGGAGAATTCCTTGAAGAAGATTTGAATGGAGGCTTGAAGCTTGGATGAATTCCTTAAGATCCAGAAGAGATTTGGACACTTGAATTTTGAGAGAAATATTAGTCTAAGGGTTTGAGATAGTGTTGGGGAATGTCTTGTGTGATATGAAGGTGCAACATGGCTAAGTATAGGTATTTTCACGCATAGGAAGACTTAGGCCCAATGCCCAAAAGCCTTGGACCGAGATAAAAATCACTGGTAACAAAATACACATGTTCGCATCTGGTCTGTGACACGGAACTGTCGTGAAAGCAAATTTTACACTGGTCCACGACAGCTAAGTGTCGTGGTACCATCACAGATCGCCACTATTTTGCGCAAACTTGGGAAATCAAATTTTACTATGGTTTCTCTAATATTGGGGTTATATCCATTTCCCACTGAATTTTTCTTCCTGATCAAGAATATGAAGTCTGATTTCCAATATCACATACTGATTTTGAGATATTTGGGAATTATGATTCTGAGCACTTCTGATGAACATTTTCGGGTACTTTTTGGGGCCATTTCAATATCTCCCCCTTGGGAACATTCATCACCGAATGTCAAGTAAAGGTATATGTGAGACATAAACATGACAATTTTAGCCCATATAACGATTCAAAAATGCACTTAAACATCATTTCAAAAATCTCAACATAAGTGTAAAATCGTCATGAACTTGTCAACTTAAACATGAGTGTATACAATAACATGATGGCTAAACTTAAGACTTAAGATCATATAAAGGACTTAGAATTAGTACCTTAGGCTTGAGTGGAGTGGAAAAGATAAGGATATTGCATGTCTGCTTCGACCTCCCAAGTAGCACTTTCAACTTGTTGATTCCTCCAAAGGACCTTAACGGAAGCCACATCCTTGTTCCTCAACCTCTCCACTTGTCTACCCAAAATCTAAATTGGAACCTCTTCATAAGTCATCTTCAAGAGCACCCATAACATCAAGAGGTACAATAGCATTAGGGTCTCCGACACATTTCATCAACATGGATACATGAAGTAACAGATGAATAAATTCCATTTCACTAGGCAACTCCAAATCATAAGCTACCTTGCCAATGCTCCTCATCACCGTATAAGGATCCACATATCTTAGACTCAACTTGCTCTTCTTACCAAAACAAACCACACCCTTCATGGGTGACACCTTCAAATAGACCCAATCGCCAACTTTGAATTCAAGATCCCTTCTCCTCACATTGACATAAGACTTTTGGCGACTTTGGGCCATCTTCAACCTTTCTCTAATCATCCTAAACTTATCAAAAGCCTCAAAAACCAGATCTGGTCCCAACAAACCCACCTCTCCAACCTCAAACCACTTAACCAGTGATCTACAATGTCTACCATAGAGTGCCTCAAAAGGGGTCATACCGATGCTAGAATGATAGTTATTGTTATAGGCAAACTCAATCAATAGAATATGATCATCCCAACTACCCTTAAACTCCAATATACAAGCCCTAAGCATATCCTCAAGTTTTTGGATAGTTCTTTTGGCTTGGCCATCCATTTGAGGGTGAAAGGTCGTACTAAGTTTAACTTTTTTACTAGGACCCCTTTGGAAGGACCTCCAAAAATGTGAAGTGAATTGAGCACAATGACCTGATATAATGGACAAGGGAACCCTATTCAACATCACCAAGTCATAAATGTACAACCTAGCATAATACGTACCCCTATATGTGATGCTAACCAGTAGAAAATGAGCCAATTTCGTCATCCGATCAACCACAACCCAAATGGAATCAAAACCCTTTCTAGTCTTGGGCAGCCCAACCACCAAATCCACATTAATCTCCTCCCACTTCCTAGTAGGAATCTCTATGTATTGGGTTAATACACCCGGCCTTTGATGTTTAGCTTTGACTTGTTGGAAATTATGACAATAGAATACAAATTTGGCAATGTCCCTCTTCATAACTCCCCAACAATACACCTCTCTCAAATCTCTATACATCTTGGTAGAACTGGGTGAATAGAATAGGAAGAACCATGAGCCTCATCAAGAATCTTTTCTCTCAAGCCATCAACACAAGGCACACATAGCCTATCTTGGTACCTAAGGGCACCATCTCCACGATGGGAGAAAACCTCCACCTTACCATCTTTTACCAATGTCTTCAATTCTTACAAAGTGGGATGAAGATCTTTCTTAGCTTTCACTTCCTCAACCAATAAAGATTTAGAGCCATCAACTACCTCAATACCCCTATTATCCGCCTCTTCCAACCTAACTCCCAATCTAGCCAACCGATGGACCTCTTTAGCCACGCCTTTGCCACCATCATCAACATGTGCTAGGCTACCCATGGACACCCTACTCAAAGCATTGTCCGCCACATTAACCTTACCAGGATGATAATACACACTTATATCAGAGTCCTTAAGAAGTTCTAATCACCTTCTTAGTCGAAAGTTGAGATCCTTTTGAGTGAAGACATATTGGAGACTCTTATGATCGGTTAACACATCAACATGCACCCTATACAAATAGTGATGCTAAATTTTCAAAGCAAAGACCATGGTGGCTAATTCAAGATCATAAGTAGGATAATTCTTTTCATGCACTTTGAGTTGTCTAGAAGCATAGTCTATCACCTTACCATTTTGCATCAACATACAACCCAAACCCACTCTAGAGGCATCACAATACACAACAAATCGCTCTAGTCCTTCTAGTAGTTACAATATAGGAGTGGACACAAGGTTATCTTTCAATGTTTGGAAACTCTTTTCACACTCATCGGTCCACACAAATTTGGCTTTCCTTTGAGCCAATTTGGTCATATAAGAAGCAATAGAAGAGAACCCATTCATAACCCTCCAGTAATAACTCGCTAAGCCCAAGAGGCTCCAAATATCTGTCGAGGTCAATGGTCTAGGCCAATTTCTAATCACATCCATCTTTTTAGGGTCCACCATAATACCATCCCTGACACCACATGACCTAAAAAGGAAACCTCCTTCAACAAAAATTCACACTTCATATATTTAGCATACAACTTCTCTTCCCTCAATCTTTGTAGCACTGCCCTAAAATGACCCATATGCTCCTCCTCACTATGCGAATAGATCAAAATATCATCAATGAAGACCACAATAAATGAATCAAGGTAAGGTTTGAAGACCCTATTCATAAGATCCATGAAGATGGTCAGTGCATTGGTTAACCCAAAGGACATCACAACAAACTCATAATGCTCATACCTAGACCAGAAGGCCGTCTTGGGAATATCACACTCCTTACCTTCACTTGATGATATCCAGACCAAAATCAATCTTAGAGAAGTGACTAGCCCCTTGCAATTGGTCAAACAATTTATCAATCCTTAGAAGAGGATACTTATTCTTTATGGTGACCCTATTAAGTTGTTGGTAGTCAATACACATTCTAAGGGACCTATCTTTATTCTTCACAAATAAAATCGGTGCAACCCAAGGTGATTGGCTAGGCCTAATGAAACCCTTCTCCAACAAATCCCTCAATTGCTCCTTTACCTCCTTTAACTCCATTGAGGCCATATGGTAAGGGGGAACAGAAATGGGTTAAATATCGGGAAGGAAATTTATGCCAAAGTCTATTTCCCTTTTGGGAGGAACACCGAGAAGGTTACTCGGGAAGACATCTAGGAACTCATTCACCACTAGAACCAACTCAATAGGAAGGGACTAGGATTCCACATCCCTGACCCTCACAAGATGACAAAGACACCCGTTAGATATCAACTTATAGGCTTTAACGCAAGAGATTAATCTACCCTTGACCTCCACATCATGACTCTCCCACTCAAGAACGGGTTCATTTTGGAATTAGAATTTGACCCTACAGGTTCTACAATCAAGAGAGGCATAGTATGTATGCAACCAATCCATCCCAAAAATAATGTCAAAATCTAACATGTCCAACTCAACAAAGTCATATGGCAACATTTTATGCAAAATGTAAATCGGACAATTTTTATAGACATACTGGCAACAATAGATTCACCCATGGGATTAGACACCTCATATGGCTCACACAACAATTCGGGTTCAACATGAAACTTTTTGGCAATAAAGGGGGTAACAAAAGAAAGAGAAGCACCCAGATCAACCAATGTATACACATCAAAATCAAAGATTTTTAACATACCAGTGATGACATCTGGAGCCTCTGCAACCCCTAGCCTCCCTTGGAGTGCATAACACCAGTTGTGCCTTGGGGAACTACCTTGTTGACCATCTCTCCCCAAAGGAACCAAATTTGCACCTTTTGGATGAACCTCCTTACCCTTGTTGTGGTTTTGAGGACCATCAATTTTTTTGTGACCCACTTCCCCACATCCATAACATTTATTAGTGTCTTTCAAACATGGGCCCCCATGTCTCATGCCAAATTTTGAATACCCATTATTAGGAACCACACCACCAACACCTTGGGCCCTTGGGAAGTCATTGGCCAACCTCTATTAGAAGCATGAGAAGACCCTTGGCCTTGATGGAACCGGCCACCTTTTCGACTTTGGAACTTTCCCTTAAAATGGGCACTATTGGCCTTATTAATCCTCCTCTTCATCATCTTTTCCTCCTCCATTTATTCGGCATAGTTCATCAAATGGGGCAAATCTATGTCACTAATCAACATAGCGAACTAGCATTCCTCACTTACCAAATCAAATACACCCATCACGAACTTGTTCATTCTAAACCTTTGGTTGAAAACCAAGTGTGGAGCATATTTTGAGATTTGGTTGAACTTAAGGGAATACTCCCTCACACTCATGGATTCTTGCTTCAAATTCATGAATTCCACCATTTTAACCTCCCTAAGCTCAAGAGGAAAGAACCAATTAAGAAAAGTCTCCTTAAACTCCTCCCATAGAACCACATTATTATTTCCCTTCTCCTCCTTCCATTGATTAAACCATATTCATGCTCCCCTTTTGAATTAGTAGGCCTCCAATTCTGCTTTCTCTACAGATCTAACACCTATGATAGCCAATACCTTGTAGACCTCATCAATGAACTCTTGAGGGTCCTCATATACTTAGACCCATAGAATTTTGATGGATTCATCCTCATAAAGTCTCTCACCCTAGATCCCAGGGTAGGAGCATGAGGGTATTGGACCCCTTGATTGACTTGGTTGTCATAGCTTGGGATAGTAAAGTGAGAGCATCCCGGAGCTCACCATGAGTCAGTTGTTCCTTGGGTGTGCGAGCTCTCCTTCCTCTTTGGTTAGGCATGATCTAAGTGTGCCAAAGAACGTTCGTTAGAGGAAAAACTCACCTAACTCCTATAGCACGACATAGATAAAAAAAGAAGGGAAACACTTCATAAAATGTCTCATAGCCTCCTACTCATAGTTGTGGTGCAAAACACAACCATGAATAAGACTCTAATCGACGTGGTGTGTTGGATGCCTAGGTTCATAAACAACCTAGTACTCTGACACTAAGTTTTTCACAACCCAAGCCTAGGTCCTACATGTGACACGGCATATGGGGAACCCAAAAGGACTCCAAACAAGCATCTTAACATATCGTTATACATCATTGGTCGCGGAAGCAATTAAACAACATAATTAGATTAGAAATAAGGGCAAGGGGACTAAAGGGAAACTTTCATAACATAAACATCAAAACAAAAGAGTCGAGGCTCAATACATAACATGTCCAATAATACCTCTAAAACTTAGATAAGAGAGGGGGGCAAAGACAAGAAACCGAGCTCACCCTCATAGTCAATACATACATGAAAGAAAAATAGTCTTAGTACATAGCAAGAGATCTTAGACATTGTCCCCGGAATGGAGGACTCACCAACTAGATTGAGAGAAATCTTACTAACCACATGGAGGAAGATGCTCAAGTGGGGATTCGATTCCTACATGATGACATCAGGTAGGCATAGAGTATGTGTTTGTACGTTTGAATGTACTAAGTATGTAGGATGTAATGCTACAAGAGATAAGCGACATAATCGAAATGCATAAGTATAAGCAATGAGTAGCATATAAAAACATGGCATGCATGGAAGATGCTTGAAGTAAGTCATGCTAACATAGAACGTAATACATGAACAAGAAGAGACTATCATTATAGAATTCATAGTTTATCGAGGTACTAACCTCTCAATTAGTTAGTGGATCATCGCACCCTACCACCTATGGTGATAGAAGTAACAACCCCTCAACCCGGTTATCAAGGTACAAACTCCTTGATTGGTTGGTGGATTGTCTCATGTACCACCCATGGTGATTGAGGTACCAACCCCTCAATCCGGTTATTAAGGTACAAACCCCTCGACATGGTTATCCGGGCCCACAATCCCTGAATGGGGCATGGTCAATTTCCAACACTATAGAGAAAATATCATATACATACATTCCTTTCATCATCATCAAGTCATTCTACTCATAAGACATGCATTGGACCTTCAATTCCTCAAGAAATCATAACCGGATATTTTATCAAATACTTGGCAGGTGTGTAGTGCTAGTGTAAATCTATGCAATTTAGGAGTGAAATCATGCAAGAAAATTCAATGTAAAACCTTTCATCAATACTTGGTGTCACATCCCAAGCCTAGGGGCTAGACGTGACCAGAGAATGGGAAACCCGAAGGAACCCCAAACAAGCCTCATAGCATATCATTACACGTTCTTAGTCGCGATAGTACTTAAACTGACAACACAAGATAAGCATAAACAAAGGGATTTGGGACTAAGGGTAGACTTCCATATCATAACATCAAGAAAACAAGAGAGTCAAGGCGCATAGTATAGATACATAACTTGTCCAACAATACCTCTACAACATATATAAGAGTGGGGGCCAAGACAAATAACCAGGCTCACCCTCATAGTCAATACATAAGTATGAGAAACATAAACTTAGAACATAGCGTGAGATCATAAGCTACATCCCCGAAATGGAGGACTCACCAATAAGCTTGAGTGAAACCGTACTAGCCATATTGATGGAGATGCTCAAGCGGGGCTCCGATTCCTACATGGTAACATTATGTAGGCATAGAGTACCGTTAGTACGTTTGAATGTACTAAGTGTGTGGGATGCAATGGAAAAAAAGATAGAAACCATAGTCAAAATGCATAAAGAAAAGCAATAGATAGTTTGGTACAATATGGCATGTATGATCAATGCTTAAGTAAAACATGCTTATATAGAACATAACATATGACTAAGAAGAGACCACTAACTATTGGTGGATAGTCACACCCTACCACTCTTGGTGACCGAAGTACAAACCCCCTGATAGGTTACTTAGGTACAAACCCCTCGATAGGTTAGTGAATTGTCTCACCTTACCACCCGTGGTGACGGAGTAAAACCCCCCGATAGGTTAGTGGATCATTAGACCCTACCAACTATGGTGCCGGAGTACAAATTCCCCTATAGGTTGATGGGTACAAACTCCCAACAAGGTTACCCAGCACGTAACCCCTGAGTAGGGCATAA
>JAOTQR010082285.1:0-38914 GCA_025774065.1 Solanum ossicruentum | reverse complement strand
TTAGCTTTGGAGAAGTTCTTGGTGAAGGTTGACAATGGAGACTTGAAGCTTGAAGAGAATCCTTAAATCTGGATGAGTGTTTTGAGTCTTGGAATTTGGAGTAAAAGAATGGCTAAGTGTTTTGGGGAGTATTGGGAAATGTTTAGGATGATATAAGGGGGAAATTTGACTAAGTATAGATACAAACATGCTTGGGAAACTTGGGCCCAAAACTTAGAATATTTTGAGCTGCATAGAAAACTACTAGGCGAAAAGCACATTGACACATCATGGAGAGGATGCAGAGAGGGATTTCTACTAAAGAATGCCCAAGGCACGTCACGGAAGCATCACGAACAGCTCATCAAAAATCGTCCCTTAAAAATTTATAATTGCTATTTTTTCTCTCTTAAATCAAGGTTAGAGCCTTTTTCACCTAAGTTTGACCCCCTAATCACAAATACGAAGTCATATTTTTGAAATAACGAATGGATTTTCAGATATATAAGAATTAAAATTTTGGGCATTTCGAGACACGTTTTTGGGCACTTTTTGAGGTCGTTTCAATATCTCCCCATTGGGAACATTCGTCCCCGAATGTAAACGAGACATATAAGACAAGAGTGATCATGAAAAAATCACCCCTAATAGAATGCAACATAACATGTAAAACACCATTTTCAAATCCTCAACATAAGTGTAAAATCATCATTAAGTTTACCAACTTAAACAAGAATACATACGAGTGATATAGAGGCTAAAATGTAGAACTTGAAATCATATTTGAGACTTAGGATTAGTAGGCTTGAGTAGAGTAGAAAAAATAAGGATACCACTTTTGCATGTCCGCTTCGGCCTCCCAAGTAGCACTTTTGACTCGTTGGTTCCTGCAAAGGACTTTAACGGATGCCACTTCTTTGTTCCTCAATCTCTTTACTTGTCTATCCAAGATATAAACCAGGATCTACTCATAAGTTAAGTTATCCTCCACATTACCCACAACATCAAGAAGGACAATGGCATTAGGATCACCAATGCATTTTCTCAACATAGAGATATGGAACATCGGATGGACCAAATTCATTTCACTAGGCAACTTCAACTCATAAGCTACCTTGCCAACCCTCTTAATCACCTCATAAGGACCAATATACCTTGGACTCAACTCCCATTTTTACCAACACGAAATACACCTTTCATTGGAGAAACCTTCAAATAAACCCAATCACTCACTTGGAATTCTAGGTCTCTTCTTCTCACATCGGCATCAGATTTCTAACGACTTTAGGTGTCCTCAACCATTCCCTAATCATCTTAACCTTCTCAAGATCTTCCATAACCAGATCTAGCCCCAATAAAGCTACCTCTCCAACCTCAAATCAACCCACCAGTGATCTACAACGTCTTCCATAAAGAGACTCAAATGGAGCCATACTAATGCTAGAGTGATAGCTATTGTTGTAGGAAAGCTCAATCAATGGAAGACAGTCATCCCAACATCCTTTAAGCTCCAAGGCATAAGCCCTAAGTATATCCACAAGTGTTTGAATCGTCCTTTCTTCTTGGCCATCCGTTCGAAGATGGAAGGCCATACTAAGGTGCCCGATATAATAGATAAAGGAACCCCATGTTACCTCACTAACTCATGGATGTACAACCTTACATACACTTCATCTCCATATGTAGTCTTGAGAAGTAGAAAGTGAGTCGATTTCATCGTCCTATCAACCACCACCCATATCGAATCAAAACTTTTTCTAGTCTTGGGAAACCCAACCACAAAATCCATGTTAATCATTCCCACTTCCAAGTGGGAATCTCTATATCTTAGGTTAGGCCACTGCGCCTTTGATGTTTGGTCTTGACTTATTGGCAACTATGGCAACTAGAAACAAATTTAGCAATGTCCCTCTTCATGCCTCCCCACCAATACACGTCCCTTAAAATTTTGGTGGAGCCGGGGTGGATAGTACAAGAGCAATTTGAGCTTCATCAAGAATTCTCTCCCTCAAACCATCAAGAAATGGCACACACAACCTACCTTGATCTTGGGTGAAAACCTCTATTTTGCCCTCTTTCACCAAGACCTTCAATCCAAGCAAGGAGGAGTCTAGGTCTTGTTTTGCTATCACCTCATCAAACAAAGAAGATTTGGAACCATCAACAACAACTACACCATTAACCACATCTTCTAACCTCACCCCCAACCAAGCCAATCAATGCACCTCTCTAGCCATCTCCCTATCACCAACATCTACATGAGCTAGGCTACCCAATACAATCGACTCAAAGTATCCGCCTCAATATTTTCCTTTCCCGGATGGTAACATGTCATTATCCATAAGGAGTTTTAGCCACCTCTTTTGTCTCAAGTTAAGATCATTTTGAGTGAAGACATATTGAAGACTCTTTTGATCGGTGAAGACATCAACATGCATCCCATACAAATAATGACGCCAAATCTTTAATGCAAACACCACGGTGGCCACTTCAAGATTATGGGTAGGATAGTTCTTTTCATGCACCTTGAGTTGTCTAGAATCATAGGCTGACCTTACCATTTTGCAATAGCACACAACCCAAACCAACTCTAGATGCATCATGATACACCACAAAACCCTCAAGGCCATCCGGTAGTGACAATATAGGAGCAAACACAAGTCTATCTTTCAATGTTTGGAAACTTTTCTCACATTCAAAGATCCACACAAACTTCACCTTTTTTTGAGTCAATTTTTCATGGGAGAAGAAATGGAGGAGAACACATTCACAAACCTTCTATAGTAACCTACAAGTCCCAAGAAACTCCTAATGTCCTACGGGGTTAATGGTCTAGGACAATTCCTAATCACATCGGTTTTCTTAAGATCAGCTTTTATACCATCCCCTGACACCACATGACCCAAGACTGTGACCTCCTTCAACCAAAATTCACACTTGTCATATTTAGCATACAATCGCTCCTCCCTCAATCTTTGCAACAAGACCTCAAGTGGCCCATATGCTCTTCCCTACTATGGGAATAGATCAAAATATCATCAATGAATACCACAACAAAAGAATCAAGGTAGGATTTGAAGACCCTATTCATTAGGTCCATGGACATGGTCGGCGCATTAGTCAATTTAAAGGACATAACCACAAATTATAAGGCCCATATCTAGTCTGGAAGGCCGTTTTGGGAATATCACACTCCCTCACCCTCACTTGATGGTACCCGGATCAAAGATCAATATTAGTGAAAAAGCTATCCCCTTGCAATTGGTCAAACAAGTCATATCCTTGGAAGAGGATATCTATTTTATATAATGACCCTATTGAGTTGCCGGTAGTCAATGCACATTCTAACTGACCCATCTTTCTTCTTTACATACAACATCGGTGCACCCAAAGGTGATTGGCTAGGTCTAATAAATCTCTTTTCCAACAAATCTTTGAATTGCTCCTTTAACTCCTTCAACACCGTCGGGGTTGTACGGTAAGGGGGAATGAAAATAGGTTGAGTTTTGGAAAGGAGATTTATGCCAAAATCTATCGCCCTTTCAGGAGGGACACCGGGAGGGTCATTCGGGAAGACATCAAGAAATGCATTTACAATCGGGACCGACTCAATGGAAGGGACTTTGGACTCCACATCTTTGACCCTCACAAGATGATACAAACACCCCTTGGAAATCAACCTATGGGCTTTAATGCATTAGATGAAGCTACCCCTCACTACCACATCATGACTTTCCCATTTATAGATGGGTTTATTTAGAAATTGGAACTTCACAATACAGGTTCTACAATCAATAGAAGCATAGTAGGCATGCAATCAATCTATCCTATGAATAACATCAAAATCAACCATATATAATTCAATGAGATCACAAGGTAAGATTTTGTGCAAGATGCAAACCAGATGATTTCTATACACCTTCCTAGCAACAATAGATGCACCAATAGGAGTAGACACCTCATATGACTCATGCAACAACTCCGACTCAACATGGAACTTTCTAGCAACAAAGAGGATAAAAAAGGAAAGGGTGGCACCTAGATCAATCAAAGCATATACATCAAGATCAAAGATTTTCAACATACCGGTAACAACATCGGGAACTTCACCACCCCCTTGCCTCCCATGTAGAGCGTAGAATGTATTGTGCCTTGAGGAACTACCTTGAGGACCACTTCTACCTAATAGGATCGAATTAGCACCCTGGAACTTGCCATGGTTTCTTGGACAATCTACTTTCTTGTGACCAAGATCCCCACATTCATAGTATGCATTAGAACCCCTCAAACATGGGCCTCCATAGCTTTTCCCATATTTAGGGCACACATCGTTAGGAACCATCCCACCAACACTTTGTGGCCTATGGAGGTCATTGGCAAACCCCTTATTAATAGCATGAAGAGGCCCTTGGCCTTGACAAAATCTAGTGCCCTTATGGAATTTGCCCTCAAATCGGGCTCTCTTGGCCTCATGGCGCCTCCTCTTTCTCAATTACTCTTCTTCCATTTACTCGGCATAGGCCATCAACCGAGACAAATTCATATCACTAATAAGCAAGGTGGACCGGCATTCTTCACTTACCAAATCGAAAACCCCCATATCAAACTTATTCATCCTTGACCTAGGATCGGCCACCAAGTGAGGAGCATACTTTTAAAGTTGATTAAATTTGAGGGCATACTCTCTCACGCTCATAGTACCTTGCTTCAAGTTCATTAACGCAACCAACTTTGCTTCCCTAAGCTCAAGAGGGAAGAATTGATAAAGGAAGGCCAATTTGAATTCCTCCCAAAGCACTACATAGCCATTACCATTCTCATTTTTCCATTGATCAAACCAAATTTGGGCCAGCCCTTTGAGCTGGTACGCTACCAACTCCACCTTCTCATTTGGCCCAACACCCATGATAGACAAGATTTTGCATACCTCATCAATAAACTCTTACGGATCTTCATCCACCTTTGACCCATGGAAAACTAGAGGATTCATCCTCATGAAGTGTCTTCCCCAAGCTCCTAGGTTATTAGCATGAGGGGCTTGGGCCCCTTGTTGGACTTGGTTGGCTACTACTTGGGCAAGCATAGTAAGAGCATCTCAGAGCTCACCATTAGTAGGTTGCTCCTCGTGAGTTTGTTCTCGTCTTCCTCTAGTACTTGGCATGATCTAACATAGCAAAGAATAATCATTAGGGAGGAAAAACTTATCACAACTCTGTAGAATGACTTAGAACATGAAAAAGGGAAACATTTCCCGCAACATCTCATAGCCTCCTATTCATAGTCATGGTGTGCTTCACAACCATGAATAGGACTCTAATCAACGCAGTGTGTTAGAATCCAAGGATCTATCAACCTACTCTGATACCAAGTTTGTCACGACCCAAGCCTAGGGCCTAGACGTGACACGGCAAATGGGGAACCCGAAGGAACCCCAAACAAGCCTCTTAACTTATCATTACACATCCTTAGTCATAGAAGCATATAAAAGACATATAGAATAGAATGGGGCATTGGGGCTAAGGAAAGGCTTTGCAACACATCAAGATCAAGAGACAAGGAATCATAACTCATATCATAATACATAACTTGTCCAATAAACACCTCTACATATATAGATAGAGCGGGGGCCAAGACAAAGTAATTGGGCTCAACCACATAATCAAGTAGAACATAGATTAGTGTCTCAATACATAGATAAGAGGAAAAACATAAACCAAAGTCCCCGAAATGAAGGACTCACCAACAAGCTTGGAATAGCACCGTCTAGCCACGTGGAGAAGGAGGATGATCAACTTGGGCACCGGTTCCTACATGGTGATATCATGTAGGCAAGAGTATGCATTAGTATGTTTGAATGTACTAAGTATGTGGGATATAATGCAACAAGAGATAAGCTTCATAGTCAACATGCATAACAATAGGTAATAGGCATAATATAGCAATATGACATGTATAATCAATGCATAAGTAAAACATGCTTAAGTAATCCATACTCATATCGACTATCATATACATAGAAGAGACAAAGCTAGCTATACAATATATAAACCCCTTGGTGGTTGTGCGGTATAAATCCCTCACATGGATGATGGTAATCACACCCTACCAACACAGTGACAAAGTATAAACCCCTCGCATGGTTGATGAGCATAAACCCCCGACATGGTTACCCAGGCTCTTGTCCCCCCGGATCGGGCATGGTCTAATGCAATACTTTATATATGATTTATCATAGGCTCTAATGCAACATTTCATATAGGAATAATCATATACATAATCTTATTTCATCATCATAACATCATTCATATCATATCTCATGCTTAGGACCTTCATTCCCTCATGAAACCATAACTGGATGTTATGTCAAATACTTAAGGGGTGTGAAATGGGGGTAAAAGACCATGCAATTTAGAGATTAAATTATGCAAGAAAAATTGTTGTAAAACCATCAATCAACACCTTGAAACACCCCCAAGACATTCACATCAAATCTCCTCATCAAATCCAATATTAGATCCAAGATTTAGAGCTCAACACATACTAAAACAATCATACTTTCATGAACAAAAATCACTGTGCTGCAAATTTCTAAATGTACAAGACCCACATGTAAAATCAACCTTAAATCATGCAATATTAGTAAAAAGGAGGCTTAGGCACCATGGGTAGAAGGACACAATGGTTCAACACCATATACCTTAGCTTTGGAGAAGTTCTTGGTGAAGGTTGACAAATGGAGATTTGAAGCTTGAAGAGAATCCTTAAACCCGGATGAGGGGTTTGAGTCTTGGAATTTGGAGTGAAAGTATGGCTAAGTGTTTTGGGGAGTATTAAGAAATGCTTAGGATTACATAAGGTGGAAATTTGATCAAGTATAGACAAAAACACGTTTGGGAAATTTGGGCCCAACACTTAGAATATTTTGAGTCGCACAAGAAAAACTACCAGGAGAAAAACATATCTCCACGTCGTGGAAGCATCGCGAACAGCTCATTGGAAATCATCCCTATCAATTTTATAATTTCTATTCTTTCACTCTTAAATCGAGGTTATATCCTTTTTCACCTAATTTTGATCCCCTGATCACAAATATGAAGTCAGATATTTGAAATAACAAATACATTTTTATATATATGTAAATTAAAATTTTGGGCATTTCGAGGCACATTTTTGGGACTTTCTGGGATCTTATAGATGGCAGGTGGGTCAATTTCTTTTTAGTCTGATCCATTGTGCAACTTGGGCTTGCATGCCCTAACCCGTTATAATTCTTTTAAAAATAATATTTCACCTTGCCCAAACCTAAACTGTCCTATTTAAACCTTTCCCTGCCCTAGCCTGCCTATTATGGGTATAACATGCCCCGCCCCGCCCTGCTCAGCCCCTCCCTAATTGCCACCCATACCCAATATACTTCATAGTCAAATTTATAATAGAAGACCCATAAGTAAAATCAATTTAGAAACATGCAGTTTATGTAAAATGGAAGCTTGGGCACCATGGGTGAAAGGACCCAATGGTGGAAACCCACATACCCCAACTTTTGGAAATTCCTTGATGAAGATTGAAATGGAGACTTGAAGCTTGGGTGAAATCCTTGAGATCCGGAATGAGATTTGGCTCTTGAATTTTGAGTGAAATATTTGTCTAAGTGTTTGGAAGAGTATTGGCGGATGTCTTGTATGATATGAAGGTGAAATATGGCTAAGTATAGGTATTTTTATGCAAGGGAAGACTTAGGCCCAAGACCCAATAGCCTTGGACCGAAAAAACAAAATTGTGCAAAAATATTACTAGTCTGTGACGGAGGCACGTCACGGTACCATCGTGGAGACCCTAGAATTCCAAATTTTTGGGATTTCAAATTTTGATATGGTTTCTCTAAAATCGAGGTTGGACCCATTTCCTACTCAATTTTTCCCCCTGATCAAGAATAGGAAGTCGGATTTTCGATATCACTCATGGATTTTGAGATATGAAAATTATGATTTCAGGCACTTCTGAGGCACATTTTCAGGTACTTTTTGGGGTCATTTCAATCCAACCACTTGATAATTTCCTTTTTCACCACCTCTTGCATGGGAAAATTCAGCCAACGCTGGTGTTTGATGTTGGGCACACAGTTATCCTCCAACTTGATATTGTATGTGGATATCCATGGAGAAATCCCTATAATATTTGCAATGGTCCAACCAATAGCTCTTTTAAACTTTTGGAGGACCCCCAACAATGCTTTCACCTGATATTCCTAAAGATTTGCAGCCAAAATCATTAGAAGAGTGCTATTAGTTACCATAAATACATACTTAAGTGTAGAGGCAGCTCCTTGAGCTCCATAGCAGGAGACTCCTTAATAGAAGGTTCAGCTGGCGAAGTCGATTTGTTCTTTAGGTCCAAGTCCAACTTCCTGGGGACAAATGGTCTAGTTCCCCTACCCTGAAAATCTTTCACACTGTCTTTGTACCCATTGATACCATCCTCTAGGAAGTTCATCAACACCACCGCTAATGCGTCCACGCTCATCTTTTCTTCAAGTGGAATCGCAAGAAGACAGTCATCCTTCACTTCCATGACAGACATTATAGCTACCACTTTGGCTTAATTGCAGCACACATACTGAACTTTACCTCCTCAGTGTTCAATCTAAAGATAAGCTCCCCTCACTCCATATCCACTAATGCTCGTTTATCGCCAAAAATGGTCTCCCAAGGATGATGGGGACCTCAAAATCCACCTGACAATCCATAATGACAAAATTCGCAGGAAAGATGAACCTGCCCACATAGACCAGCACATCATATACTTCACAGATCCGTCTGCCATAAATAGCCACATTATAGTGGGTGTAGGGGCTCCTAAGCCTAACCTCTTGTAGACTGCCAGTGGCATCAAGTTGATGTTGGCACCCAAGCCAAAGAGACCCCATGCAAAGTCATAGGCTCCAATAGTACACGGGATAATGAAAGCTCCCAGATCTTCCTTCTTCTTACCAGGGATCTTATACCAATGCCACTATAGTGATGAAGATTTTTTGCTAGCTTGATTGCGGTTGTCCTCTTCTTGGTGACTAAGTCTTTCATCAACTTAGTGTAGCATGGCATCTGCTCAAGTGCTTCCACTAGACGGATATTCACTAACAGCTCCATTAGCATAGACAAAAAAATTTTGAACTTGCCATCATCTACCTTCTTTCTCAATCTCTGTGGAAATGGTGGTGGTGGCTTGGGAATGATCGGTAGAGACTAAGTTACTAGTTTACTCTTTGGAATCTTTAGCAACCTAAGGCTCTACTAGTACCACATTAATCTCTTCACTCGCATCATTATCATGCACCTCTATGGGTTCAGGTACCTTGCCTTCAGCTTTACCAATACTTGCATCACTAGCTACAACAGGGTTAGAAAGTACCTTACCGTTCCGCATGGTTACTACCATGCAGTAACCATCATTTTTTGGTTCTTCATAGTATCACTAGGAAGTGACCTAGCTTTCCTCTGATTCAATGAGGCTGATAGTTGCCTCATCTGCCACACTAGTTGCTTGATCAAGGTGGAATGTGAGTCGACCATTTGCTAAACATTAGACATTTCTCCTCTCATATCTCACACCCCTACCTCCATGGACTCTACCTTGTCAAGAAATTTTGCTATCATCTCTATTAGTTTTGAGTTTCCACCATCACCACTTTGATGCTCACAATTCCTATAGTCGTCTCTGTTTTGCTAGTTCCCTTAGTAGTTGTCACGACCATAGTTTCGGTCTTGTTTACCAAAGTAGAAAGTCCAGTAACCCCCTGGTTGCCCTAAAAGTTAGCCTCCTCATCATAATTATAGCATTAATCATCATATCTGCAATTGTATCCATAACTTTCACTTTCTCTAGTCCTCCACCTAGTAGCCTCTCTGTTAGCAAGTCTATCTAGGTCCACATATGGGCCATATCTTGATCCCGTTCTTCCTCCTTTTTTCTTTGTTCCGTAGTCACTCTAAGATAATCCTATAGCATTCTCCATCTCCAGTGTACCATGCAATGTTGTTCTTAGCTGCCTGATCCAAGATCAAAATGATGTCTAGAAACATTTTAGACATGTATGATCCTCCATATGTTGCATAAATGATGGGCTGAGTCACAAAGTTGCAGGACCTGTGACTGCTTTCAAATCCATGAGATAGTGGTAGGGACATTGCTTAATCTTCTACTAGAATCTCTCCCAAGTTTCATTTAGTGTTTCATTAGGTAATTTCTTATCAGACCCAATCTCATCTTTGATCTTCAACTGTCTCGACGTAGGGAAGAACCTCTCCAAGAAAGCCTCTTTTAACTCTCCCCAAGTGCGGATAAAATCATAAGAAAGCTCATTCAGCCACTTTGTCGCCTCACCTGAAAGAGACAATGAAAAAAACCTCAACCTGAATGCTTGCTGACTAACACCTGGAATTTTGGACGATTGGCAAGTCACTAAGAAGTTCATGACATGCTGATTTGCGTCCTCAATTGCTGCTTCGCAAAACAATCTCTTCAACTATAGCATATGCACATAGTTCTAGTGATGGTGAACTTCACACCTGTAGGCAGTGGGGGAAACACTATTGCTATAGTGGTCCCAGCACCTTCATCATCATCAGTCGCTACTTGGGGTTGCTTGGGACTTTGAGGTCTCAAAACATGTTGCTGATGCAGGGGAGGCATAGGTGGAACCTGTCGAAGTGGTGCCACCAGTGGCACCCTATTAACAGCAAGGCATCTTCACCCAAACTGTCTTTCTCCCATCTGCAGGATTAACAGCCAACTCTCTCTGTCTTGCTGCTTCACGTTCTTGGGAATTCATTTTGCAGATCGACTTAGTGAGCTCAGGGTCGTACGGAATAAGTGCTTCACCCTTACTCGGGTGTTTAGCATGCAATGCTGGCTCTCTACAAAGAACAAAAACAAGAAAGAGAAGTAAAACTAGGGACTAGTATTACACACTAAAAGTAGCAACTAATAGACTATTACTTCGCCCTATTCCCTAGCAACGGCGCAAAAATTTGATATGCCTAAATTTACACTCCAAAAGAATTAGTGAAGCGATTGTTAATCAAAACTCAACAAGAGTTGAGGTAGATCTCACATGAAATGCCCCAAAAATATGCTTCGAAAATGCCCATAATTGTAATTTCCATATATCTCAAAATTCATGTAAGATATCAAAAATATGACTTCATATTCTTGATCAGGGGGCAAAATTGAGTGGAAAGTAGGTATAACCTGGAATATGGAAGACTCGTAACGAAAATGATTTTCATCAATTTTTGCAAAGTAATAGGGGTTCACGATGGCTACGCGACGTGGACCCATCGTGGAGTAGTGTTAGAACTTCCTTAATTTTATGTTTCGGCCTAATGGCATTGGGGTCATGGACCTATGCCCACTTATGAATGAAAACACCTATACTTAGTCATTTTTCAACTCTATATCACTCAAAAATCCTCTCTAAAAACTCTCAACCATTTTATCAAAATTCCTATCTAAATTCAAGTATCTCAAGTTAATTCCAGATCTCAAGAACTTTATTCAAGCTTCAAGTCTCCTTCAATTCTACATCAATAAAATCCTATGTGGGTTTCATCTATTGGGTCCTTTCACCCATGGAGCCCAATCTCCCTTTTTATGAAAATTGAATGTTTTCAAGTTGTATCATCTATGGGTATCTCTTATTATGGATTTTGATTATAAATTATGTTGGGATTTTATGAAATGTCGATTGATTATGCATGTTTATCTACTTCAAGATTATACTATGAATTGGTTTTTTGTCTATCTATTGAGACTATGCATGTTTGGAGCTATGAATCTATGATCTATTATGAGATTTGATGATGGATTTCAAGGTACCTTACATGAGGTTTTACTATATGTTGGTGGGTTGATATACATTGAGCTTTCTCATATTACTTCACTCTTAAATTGCATGATTTTGAACAAGCATTACACACCCACCAAGTGTTTATAAAATGTATTGATAAGGACTCTCAAGTTAAGGATGAACTACTGCATGGTTTATAAGTCATGTGACTTTATGATGATTAAGGGATTGTATGTATGAATTGAATTCATGAAACATATCTATAGTGTTGCAAGTAGACCACACCTTGTTGGGGGGTGATATGCCCAATCACCTTGTTGAGAGGGTGACATGCCTCGACCACCTTGTTGGGAGGTGACATGCCCATACCACCATGTTGAGGGGTTGATATCTCGACCACCTTGTTGGGAGGTGCTATGCCCATGCCACCATGTTGAGGGGTGGATACCTCTACCACCTTGTTAGGGGGTGACATGCCCATACCACTATGTTGAGGGGTGGATACCTTGACCACCTTGTTGGGGGGTGACATGCCCATACCGCCATATTGAGGGGTGGATACCTCAATCACCTTCTAAGGGGGTGACATGCCATGGATTCCAGTAATAGTTTATGTGGTCTATGTTGGTTATGGTTTCTTCCCACACATGTAATCTATATTTGCAAGTTATATGATTTACAAGCATGTTTAACGTCAAGCATTGATCATGCATGCCATATTGATACTATACTTATCCATAGCATATGATTATGCATTTTGAATGTGTTGGCTTATGTCTTGTTATATAGCATACTACATACTTAGTATATACAAACGTAATAACGCATACTCTATGCCTACATGATGTTACCGTGTAGGAATCAGAGCGCCTCTCATATTCCTCCACGTGGCTAGTTTTGGCATTTCGAAAGATACATTTTGGTGAGTCTTCAAGTCCGGAAACACTAACTATGCTACTCTTACTATTTGATATTTCTTTATCTTGAACACTTGATACTATAAGGGTGAGCTCTGCTCTAATCTATATTAGAGGTGTTGTTGGAATAATTGATGCACTTATGGTATGAGTTTGACTCTTGAGTATTTTATTATTATCAAAGACTTCCTTTAGTCTTGTTTCCCCTAATTATATCTCTTGTTGTTGTTATTTTTCTTCTGCGACTAAGGATGTATGATTGATATGTTAAGTGGCTTGTTTGGGGTTCCTTCGGCTGCCCTATTCGTCGTGTCACGTCTAGGGCCTAGGCTATGGTCATAAAAAACTTGATATCAAAGCATTAGGTTGTTAATTATCCTCATGACTTATGCCAAACAACTAGAGGGGGAAATATTAGAAAGAGAAGAAGTTGTGAGTCCAAGAGGGCTCGTTTTGAAGGTAGATTTCTAAATTCCAAGGGTGGCCGGTTTCCTCAAGGCCACAAGTTCCAAGGCCAAGGGTCTTCCAATGATCCTAATAGAAGGTTTGCTAATGACAACCCAAGAAGGTGGTGGTGGTGTGGTGCCTAACTCTATGTGCCAAAGGTGTGGTAGGAACTATAATGGCCCATCTTTGAATGACTCTAATGCTTGCCATGGTTGTGGAGAAGTGGGTCATAAAGTGGTTGATTATCCTCGTGGTCAAAACAAAGGTAGAGATGGTCGTCCATAAGGCTAACGTGCAAATGTGTGTCCAAAGGGAAGAGGAGGTCAACAAGGGGATGCTCCAAGGCAAAATAGATTCTATGCTCTTCAAGGGAGACAAGGAGTGAATGAGGGGCTTGATGTCGTCACCGGTATGCTAAAGGTTCTTTATATTGATGTGTATGCTTTGATAGGCCCAGGTGTCACTCTTTTTTTTATTACTCCATTTGTTGTCAAAAAGCTTCATGTTAGTCCCGAATTGTTGTGTGAATTTTATGAAATGTTAGTCCCCTTTAGTGAGTCCATTGTTGCTAGAAGAGTCTATAGAAATTGTCCCATGTTCATCTTACATAAAATCTTGCCTTGTGATTTTGTTGAATTAGATATGGTGGATTTTGATGTCATTTTTGGGATGGATTGATTGCATTCTATTATGCTTCTATTGATTATAGAACCCATAGGGCTAAATTTCAATTCCCTAATGAACCCATCCTTGAGTGGGAAAGTTGTGATGTGGTGGTCAAGGGTAGATTCATTTCTTGACTTAAAGCCCAAAAGTTGATTTCTAAGGGTTGTCTTTATCATCTTATGAGGGTTAAGAATGTTGAATCCAAAGTCCTTCCGATCAAGTCAGTTTCGATGGTTAATGCATTTCTTGATGGCTCTCTCGATGAGCTTCTCGGTGTTCCTCCCAAAAGGGAAATAGATTTTGGTATAGACCTTTTTCTCGATACTCAACCCATCTATTTGCCCTTACCATATGGCCTCGGCGGAGTTGAAGGAGTTGAAGGAACAATTGAGGGACTTGTTGGTAAAGGGTTTTATAAGGCCTAGTAAGTCACCTCGGGGTGCACCGGTGTTATTTATGATGGAAAAGAATGGTTCCCTTAGAATGTGCATTGACTACCGGCAACTTAATAGAGTCACCACAAAGAACAAGTACCCTCTACCAAGGATTGATGACCTTTTTTATCAACTTCAAGGGGCTAGTCACTTTTCTAAGATCCATCTTCGATCCGGGTACCACCAAGTGAAAGTGAGGGAGTGTGACATTCCTAAGACGGCTTTCTAGACTAGGTATGGGCATTTTGAGTTTGTGGTTATGTCCTTTGGGTTGAGTAATGCACCAGCTACATTTATAGATCTCATGAATAGGGTCTTTAAACCCTACACTGACTTGTTTGTGGTGGTTTTTATTTATGATATCTTGATTTATTCCCATTGTGAGGAGGAGCATGTGGATCACTTGAGGGTGGTGTTACAAATCCTGAGGGAGGAGAGGTTGTATGCAAAATATGAGAAATGTGAGTTTTGGTTGAAAGAGGTTATTTTTCTAGGAGATGTGGTGTTGGGTGATGGCATTAAGGTGGATCTTAAGAAGACAGAAGTGATTAGAAATTGTCCTAGACCTTTGACTCCATCGGACATTAAAAGTTTCTTGGGTTTGGTGGGTTATTCTGGAGGTTTGTGAATGGCTTCTCTTCTATTGCTTCTCCTATGACTAAGTTGACACAAAAGAAGGCAAAATTCATATGGACCGATGAATGTGAAAAGAGTTCCAAACTTTGAAAGATAAGCTTGCCTGCACTCTTATCTTGTCTCTACCGGAAGGGTTGGAAGGGTTTGTTGTATATTGTGATGCCTCAAGAATTGGTTTGGGGTGTGTTTTGATGCAAAGTGGTAAGGTGATAGCATATGCCTCTAGACAACTTAAGGTGCATGAGAAGAATTATTCTACCCATGATCTTGAATTGGCGGTCGTGGTATTGGCTTTCAAAATTTGTCATCACTACTTGTATGGAGTTCATGTTGATGTGTTCACTGATCACAAGAGTCTCCAATATGTGTTCACCCAAAAAAATCTTAACTTGAGACAAAGAAGGTGGTTAGAGCTCCTTAAAGATTATTTGTTACCCCGACAAATATTGTGGTTGATGCTCTAAGTAGGGTTTCTATTGGTAATCTAGCTCATGTTGATGATGGTGGCAAAGAGGTGGCTAGAAAAGTTCATCAGTTGGCTAGATTGGGGGTTAGGTTGGATGAGATTGACAATGGTGGTATAGTGGTTGTTGATAGTTCTAAATCATCCTTGATTGAAGAGGTAAAGGAAAAATAAGATCTTGAGCCCCGCCTTGCTTGAGTTGAAGGCCTTAGTGAGAGATGGTAAAGTGGAGGTTTTCTCCCAAGGGGGAGATAGTGCCCTTAGGTACCAAGGTAGATTGTGTTTACAATACGTGGATGATTTGAAAGAAATGATCTTGAAGGAGGCCCATAATTCATCCTATTCCATTCACTCCGCTTCTACAAAGATGTATAGAGATTTGAGGGAGGTGTATAGGTGGGGTGGTATGAAGAGAGACATTGCCAAGTTCATATTCGGATGTCACAATTGCCAACAAGTGAAAGCCGAATATCAAAGGTCGGTTAGCCTAGACCAAGATATAGAAATTCCTACTTGGAAGTGGAAAGAGATTAACATAGATTTTGTGGTTGAGTTGCCTAAGACTAGGAAACATTTTGACTCGATTTGGGTTCTTGTGGATAGAATGACAAAGTCGGTTCACTTCCTACCAGTCAAAACTACTTATGGAGCCGAAGATTATGCAAAGTTGTATATAAATGAGTTGGTTAGATTGCATGGAGTTCCATTGTCTATCATTTCGGATCATGGTACTCATTTCACTTCTCACTTTTGGAGGTCTTTCAAAAGAGTTCTTGGTACCAAGGTTAAAAGTTTAGCATGACTTTTCACCCTTAAACGGATGGTCAATCCAAGAGGACTATCCAATCCCTTAAGGACATGCTTAGAGCTTATGTTTTGGAGTTTAAGGATAGTTGGGATGAACATCCTCCACTCATTGAATTTGCTTACAACAATAGCTACCACTTAAGTGTTGGTATGGCTCCTTTTGAAGCTCTTTATGGTAGGTGTTGTAGATCCCCAGTTAGGTGATTTGAAGTGGGGGAGATAGCCTTGCTAGGTCTAGATTTGGTCATGGAAGCCTTGGAGAAGGTGAGGTTGATTAGGGAGAGATTGAAAACATCCCAAAATAGACAAAAGTCCTACTCCGATGTGATGAGAAGAGATCTTGAGTTTAAGATTGGTGATTGGATTTACTTAAAAGTCTCACCTATGAAGGGAGTGGTTTGATTTGGCAATAAGGGGAAATTAAGCCCAAGGTTTATAGGTCCTTATAAATTTTTGAGGAGAGTGGGTAAGGTTGCTTATGAGTTGGAGTTTCCTATGGAGATGAAGATGGTATATTCGGTCTTCCATGTGTCCATGTTGAGGAAGCGTGTGGGTGACCCAAGTGTTATAGTGCCCTTGGATGTTGTGGAAGTTAATTTTACCTATGAAGAGGTTCCAGTGGAGATTATGGATAGACAAGTGAAGAGGTTGAGAAACAAAGATGTAGCTTTCGTCAAGGTCCTTTGGAGGAACCAACAAGTTGAAAGTTCCACATGGGAAGTCAAGGCGGATATGAGAAAGAGATACCCATATCTTTTCCACTCTAATCAAGCCAAAAGTACTAACTTAAGTCCCCTATATGATTACAAGTCTTAAGTTTCAGCTGTTATGTCATTTTTCATGCATTTATGTTTATGTTGACAAGTTTATGGTGATTTTTGCCATTCATGTTGAGATTTTCAAGAATGATGTTTAAATGCATTTGTTGCATTAATGTTGGGCTGAAATCTTCATGATTACTTCTCTTATGTACATTTCTTCGACATTCGGGGACGAATGTTCCCAAGGGAGAGATATTGAAACGCCCCAAAAATGTTCTTCGGAAATGCCCATAATTGTAATTTCCATATACCTCAAAATTTGTGCATGATATAGAAAATTAGACTTCATATTCTTGATTAGAGGAAAAAATTGAGTGGGATATGGGTATAACCTAGATTTTAGAAGACTCATAGAGAAAAATAATTTTTGCCAATTTTTGCAAACCAATCGGGGTTCGCAATGGCTCCACGATGCAGACCCGTCGCGGAGTAGTGTTAGCACTTCCATAATTTTCTGTTTTGGCCTAACGGCATTGGGGTCATGGCCCCATGCCCACTTATGCATGAAATATCTATACTTAGCAATTTTTTAACTCCAAATCACTCAATAACCCTCTCTAAAACCTAACCATTTTACCGAAATTCCCATCAAAATTCAAGTGTCGCAAGCTTAATTCCGAATCTCAGGAACTCTATTCAAGCTTCAAGACTCCTTCAAGTCTAAAACAAGAAAACAAAAGTTTAAGGTATGTGGGTTTCATCCATTGGGTCCTCTCACTCATGGAGCCCAATCTCCCTTAATTGTATATTTTCAAGTTGTATCACGCTTGCATCATGGTCCGTGGTTAGTCACACGGCCCATGATGGGCCCCGTCTCACTCCACTTGTATGATTCTTGTTATTTTCAATAGTGAATCTTCAAATTCACATCATTTTCACGAAGGGGGCCACGGTCTGTGTCAATGCCCACGTCTTGTGAAACGACCCATGAGAATTGCCTTAGTCTCTTCCACTCTTCTTTGTTCCAATTACACCTTGGTGAGCAAAGTGTGGGGCTACGTTGCACCACACAGTCCATCTAATGTTACATGGGCCATGTAGACGCCCCTGCTCCTCCACTTAGATTCACTTCTTTGATCGTATGCTTAGACCAACTCCACATGGCCTCTCATGGTCTGTGTGGTGCTACACAAGCCGTGGAGGCTGCTATATGTTGACACTTGAGCTTTTTATCATTTACTTTCTCATACTTCAACCATTTCTTTATGCCTTTACCATTTTCCTGAAAGATAACAAAAATACACATCAAACTCACAAATTTGCTTGAGAACACACAAAAATCCTTCATTTTAAGCATTACAAGAGTCGTATTTCTACGTCTCATCAAATGCACTTTTTGGTGACCAAGTCATTCATGTACTTTGCATACCCTGGCATCTTCTCTAATGCCTCGATAAGGGCAATGTTGATGGAGAGTTTCTTTAGCATGGAGAGAAAGTGCTTGAACTTGCCTTCCTCCTCTCTCTTGTTGATTCTCTAAGGGAAGGGGGGAAGGAGGCCTAGGAATGGGCTTAAGCCTTTGTGGCGCATCAGCAGCTACACTCACCCTATTCTTGCCATGATCATCTCCTTCATCTGCATCCTTTGCTGCGACCATCTCCTCTCGAACATCTTCTATATCAACTGGCATGGGAGGGTCAATTATGCTCTTTCCAACCCGAGTAGTGATGTCCATACACTGCCCTTCATTTTTAGGGTTTTGCACTATATAGTTAGGTAGTGTACCCCTCTGACTCTGATTAAGCTGAGTCGACACTTGACCAAACTATTATTCAAGCTGTTTGATAGCCACAGATTGAGACTCTATTTTCTGATTAATACTTGAAGTATCTAATTTCATGCCCCTTAGAGTCTCATCCTGTGTCTCAACCTTTATCAAAAGGCGATCAAACATCTCCTCCATTCTAGAATTGCTTATACCTGCGTTGTTGTTGTCTATTGGCACATAAGGACCATTTTTGAAGCCTTCTCTGCGATCCCAATTTGCATCTGGACCCCTATTCCTATCATAGTAACCTCCGTGGTTGTCTTTGTAAGCTACGTCTCTACCAAAGTTCCAACCGTAGTTTCCTTGACCTTGGCGCCAATAGTCCTGATTGGACCCTTGGAGGTTGGTCCAGAAACCCACCATCTGATCTAAAACAAAACAAGCATCCTTATCATAGCATGGCTCCTTGTACATAGGTGCACGCGAAAGTTGGTGAAACAATACATTCCTTCTTTCTTGGTTATGCTTTATCATCACATCTATACTTTTCCAAAGCTAAGCAAGCTTCTACATGATTTCTTTATTAATTTTGGGTTGCTCTGACCCCACACTGACATCACATGAACTCTTTATGGAAGCTCTATCTCGTTGCCCCTATGCATAATTTCCTTGACCATTCTTTCTATTCGCTCTGCAATCCTCGCAAATGATTGATCTAGAAACAAACCCCCCATGATAGTATCAGCACAGGCCTAACTATTCTCATCAAGGGCACGGCAAAAGATATCCACCAAGGCATCATCAACGATCTTGTGGTGAGGGACACTTCTTAAACAATTTGTGAACTGCTCCCAAGTAAAGCTTATCGAATCACTAGGAAGTTGCTCGAACTTGTTGATCTAGTCCTTCAAATTGGAATTCTTCGATCTAGGGAAGTACCTCTCCGAAAAGGCCTTCTATAAGTCCATCCAGCTAGTGATTGAACTCTACATGAGCTTAGATAGCCATAATGTAGTACTGCTAGTAATAGGCAATAGGAAGACATGGAGTCCCATAGCATCCATAGATAGATTCTATGTTCCCACCATACTCTTACAAACAAATGCCGCATTGTGTAGGTGGCTATGTGGATAGTCTGATGGTAAGCTACTAAATAGCCCACGATTCTGCAACATCTGGAGTAACCCACTCGTGACTGTGAACTTTGTGTTTGCCAGTAGTGATGGCAACACAATAGCTCCAGTCACCTCCATAACCAGAGGATTTAACCTGTATTGATTCCAATGTAAGCACTGGCATTGAAATCCTGAGGATGTGGGATGTCCTCCAAAGGGAGGTGGGTTCTCAGTCCCAACATCCTCATTATTGTTCCTATTCAGAGCTACATTGGCTGCATTGTTGGCGATGTCTTGGGCCATTCTTCTTGAAGTTCTATGGATCTCTGGATCAAATGGAGCTAAGGGATTGCCTTGACTCTGAGTGTTGGGCATACACTACTCGTACAACCTGAAAAAGAACAAAAATAACAAACAAAAGTAAAATAAGGGGACTAAGGACTAACACTCGAATTACTAATGAATTCACTAAGTCTAGCCATATTCCCCGTCACGGCACCAAAATCTTAATGTCGCCCAAATTACACCTCCTTTTTAGAGGACAAAGCGGTCACTGTTAAGATATAGAACCCAACCAAGGTAGGGTCAATCCCATAGGGAATACGTAGACTCATAAAAATTCACCAATATGCAATCCGAGAAAGTAATCGACACAATTCCCCAAAGGGGAGCTTTGCAATAATTAATGAGAAAAGTAAACTAAGTAACTATCACAAGAGAAAATCAATAATAGAGAACAACTGGGATATTGTGTTCCTCGTGATTCCCTAACTCAGTATCACTGGATAACCTAACTCTTGTCTAGTGTATAGCATGGAGGACAGTAATTTAAGTTCACCAAGCCCTTTGGTCAAAAGTGAGAGGTGAATTTCACTATGCGACTTGGCTCATCTCCATAGTGTGCATTACTAACCATTAACTATTAGTCCTATTGCAACCTCCCCTTGGGCCAGTTCAGTTGATTAGACAAGAACACAACTATCAAATCCTATTAATTAATCTCTTTTCCTATTCATTACTCCTTGGTCCAGTTAGTAACACTAGGCGAGTTCTAATATTGGTCACCATTAGAAAAAATGCAAAACAGAGAGTTAATTAATACATCTATATACAACTTCCAAGAATTGTGAATTATCTGATTTTACTTTGTTAGATCTTCACGGTTCCCACAACCCTAGTTGTGGATTTAGCTACTCATGTTATGTGTAAATGAAGAGATTATGAATTGAGAAGACATAATTAAACACTTACACAATAGATTTAAGAACAAGCAATCCATATTAATAAGAATCACAAGCTTTAAGATCAAATTCAACCACAAGTGTTCTCAAGGACTCTCTCCCAATTTTCTCTCTCAAAATATTGACTTCTGAGTACTAAACTAAAACGAATCAAAACTAGAAAGAACTTATGAAAAATAACCTAAAAGTCCTATTTATAATAATTTAAATTCAAATCCTAAATGAATTAGGAGAACTAGTCGGCACACTGTACAAAAGCACTATACAACCTGTTTTGAAGTTCACGACCCGTAATCGGGGTCTCGTACATTGTTGCTAGAAACTAGACTTCTTCTTTATGACACCCCCTTATGACTTGTGAAATGGTTTATGACCCGTAAAAGGGGTTTCGTCTAATGAACTTTAGAAAGTCTTGATTCTCTGATCCTTAGGGCACGAAACCTCTTATAGGACTCGTAAATTCTTCTACGGCTTGTCTGCATGTTCGTAGAAGTAACTTCAGAAACTTGGCCCCTCACTGGAATTCCTTACGAAACCAACCTACATCTCGTGGAATGGTCTACGGCCCATAAGGTGTCTCATATTACAGCAAATCTGTAGCAAAGTTCTGTAACTTTCCCCAAAATCATGTCCAACCAGTAATCTTGCAAAGATAAAAATAAAAACACATAAAACCCACTAACATCGTATTGGGAACACACAAAATCCTAAGTTTTAAACATTAAAAGTGTTGTATTTTTGTATCATATAAGTCAGCAAGTTTCAATATTTTTTAAAAAGTAAATAGGATGGAGAGGGCTAGGGTTCGCCGTTCAAACCATGGCTCGTAATCGGGCTTTCGTAGACTTTATTCGGTAGTTTTAGTGAAGGGTTGTTTTATCATTCTTGCAAGTCCTATTCCTATACTAATTCATTTTTAGGATCAAAAGGGGCCTAAACCATACTTAAAGCATTCCTAAGTCATCCTCATTCTTGTATTCTCAAAACCTAAGGCTAAGACATACCCTCTTCAAGAATAAGCTAAGGAGGCTAGGGTTTCAAGGAGTATTCTTTTCAAACAACAAATTCCTTCTACCCAAGCTTGCCAAGGTTTGCGAGTTTGATTTGTGGGTTTCCTTTAATTCACAACGTCCTTCATAATATATTTTACCTTTTCTTTAAGTTCCTTAAGTTCATATGCATGCTAATGATGATTTTATGATACATTATACTATTTAATAATCTCAATGATATTCCATGATGTTTCTACTTAGCATTTATATGTATTTAAGTTATTAATGATGACCCCAATGATGAGTTTTGTTATTGATGAAGTGTGGTTGTTTTACTTTTTTACAAATGAGTATATTTTCATGATTTAAGCATGATTATATGACTTATGATTGTTTGAATTGAAAAGCATAATCCCACCTAGTTTTAAGCAAAGCTTTGCATGATTTATGAAGATGATTAGGGCATTAAAGACGAGTTTTAAAGTTATGATTTGCCAAAGATATAAGCTTGTTCACAATTGTCCTAAAATGATGTTTAAGAAGGTCCCCATAATGAAAGGACAATTCTCACTTGGTGGTTACTTAAGGTCGAACTACACCAGTGATTGCTACTTATGATTCTAAATGTTACAATGTGACTAAATGCATATATTAAAGATTTTGAGGGTGACTCAGCATCGAGAGGACTTGACATTGGAACTCATTTCATTAGTTGAGGCATGACTCATTTAAGATTAATCTCATTGTCCATGACTATGTGCCACCATATGAGCCCTTTTAGGTTGGGCCAGTGGATCCATGTAGGCCAATGTTATTTGAAGATGCATGCGAAGTGACGAAGTTCCACCCGGCACATGGCCTACACATGCCAATGTAGGGGGTTATGTTGGATTTCATGTAGTAACTCACATGGTCTTATATATTGGTTAAGGTCTTCTTCCACAAGTTTATGATTCTATAATATGATTCCATTACATGTGATTTCTCATGTATTGACTCTCATTCATATTGAGCGATATTCTTGTGCATGCTTAAGCACATATTTATTTATTTTATTACGTCATGTGTTCCTTTATGTTTTACTTAAGAATGATGGCATTACAATGGCATGTTTGCATTGCATTCACACACTTAGTACATTCCTACGTACTAATGTATATTTTTCCTGCATGATTTAACCATGTAGGGATAGGTACTCCTACACCAACTCATGGCTAGTTTTACACCATTCAAGACTAGTGATATTTGGTTTGGTGAGACCTTATTTTGGGACTTTAGCATTTTCTGTTCTAGCTTGTATTTTCTTTTGAGATGATATATTTGTTTCCCTTCTAAGACTTTTAATTTCTATGTTGGTAAACATTACAGTCCTTTCTATTTTATGAAAATTGGCCATTACTGGTTTTGTCTATCGATCTTTTTAGTCAATATTACTTATGGACAAAATATAGATGTTTCTTTTTGATATTGCTTCATTATCATAGTATTTTCCCATAGACTCTTTACCCTTTTTCATTCCATAAAGTTTACTTTAATGCCTATTAATGCTTAAGATATTAAAGATGGCTTGGCTGAAGTGTCTTCAGGTATCTCATTCACTATGTGATGAGTAGGCCCTAGGTTGGGTTGTATCATCTAGGTCATGTCAGTGTCGGAATGTTCAGAGCGAAACATCATTGATATCAGTTTCACTGCATGGTACTTTCACACCACGAACCTCCATAACATCCAGAGGCTTGAGAATAATCTTCACCTGACTTTTGCTTTTGGGAATGGTCTTGCCATAGGCCTTATAGAACTCTCTTACCCAGCTTGGAATGTATGGTTCTCGAGGTGTGGTAAAGAACAAGATCTTGTGGAACTTTAAAGTTCCCCACACCTCGAGACACCAATCAACGACCCCATCAGTTGATAGCCTCCTCTCTTCCAGAATTGTCATGAGTCCAATCGCTTTTAGTCTGTTCAAGTTTCTTGGGGCATTATAGTCTCCTAGATTATTTGGCATATCTGGAGGAGATAGTCATGATGGACATTGGATCTGGCCTCACTTTGTCGTCGTTTGGGGCTTGACTCTGAAGTAGGCTTACGTGTTAGGGTTTTAGACCCCTCTTGCTCATACTCTAATGTTGTCCATGTCACAATGAGGGATCTCCCATCATCACTATCGGAATCCCTGTGTTCAGCCACTTTCCTCTTGCCTTTTCCTCATACTACCCTATGTGGTCTTTGGGTTGTTTGTTCTGCCCGGTCAAGGGCTATAGCAACTCCCCAAGCTTCCCGGGATCCACCACTAGTAATGGGTTCCTTGGGTTTGTCCATATTTTAAAAATAAGCTCAAACACGAGTGTGAGAATCAATTATAGTAAAGAAAGATTCAAAATCGGCTTCAAAAAATCACGCAGAGCAGGACTGGTCGCCAAACTGAATCGGCAGTCAAATAGACTGTTGCCTTTTTCACAAATTTCAAACATTTAGTCGCTGTCACTTTCGGTGATGAATGTGCAAATTCGATAATATGATGAATTGATTCGATGGTGGAAAATACCATCGCTAAAAGTTACAAAATTCAGCAATGAAGATTAGTCAGAAAAAGCGGTGCGCATGACAATTTATCACACATCGAGTCACTTTCAGCTGCCAAAATAGCCGTCGCCAAAATTGACTAGCAAAGCCAACATCCTCTATGTCAAAATTTGATCAAATTGCACAAAAATAAGCAAAATGTCATACACTACCCCACCATCAAAGTACCAACACATTTCTCTGAGGTTTATTGCTACTCTCACATCATCGCCATGGCTACAAATCCAATCAAATGATGACTTACCCTTAAGATTGACATCACCCAATCTATCATCAAGCAAGTTCAAGTCACTCAAATGAATTTAGGCTTACTCAAACTTCACCCATAGCCCACAAAAGCAACCAACTCAATCATAATCAATCAAAGCATTCAAACATTCGGGGCAATATCCCAACTAAAGGCTACTCAACAAGGCATCATGATCAAAATTGGGACAACATACCATCACATTTAATGTTTGGACAACATATTCATGAAATTCGGTCCTAACCCATAGCATGCACCCAGTAATTTCATAATTTCTCAATAAAATCAATAATCCAACAAATCAAGTACAATCAAAGTATAGGGTTCTACAATCGTCAAAACACTTCACCCATATGATTCCCAACAAGATTATTCTCAAATTCACAAAACCCTAAACATGTCCTTATCAACCTATACCATTCGTTAAAAGGCAAAAAAAGAGCCAAAGACATACCTCAATGATGATGCACTAAGAATGAGAGTTTTGTTAATGAAAAGCACTCAATCCAAAGAAAATTGCACAAAGAAAAGTTCTAGGAGAGTTTGGCTCACTAAAGAAGTGAAAAGGAAGGAATATACAAAGTAAAAGGTTAAGGAATTTGAAAACTCATAAGTAGGTCTATCAGACGCGAGATTTCAATGATGCCGATCACTTTGCCGAACACAATCGGTGATACATTAAATGTGTCCGTGACCACCTTTTTTTACAACAACCAAACCGTTTTTCAGCCTCAAAAGGTAGTGAAATTGACCATAACCTATATGATTCAGCAGTCGATCAAATTGCAATGTAGACCTCCTAATTTTACATTACCTCAATAGTCATCAATTCATTCAAAAAGTGATCAAATTAGCGATCACTGTCTCTACTCGGTGATCCGCCGATTTGGCTCATATGTCACCCTTTCTTCCTTACTCCAATTTCTCCATTTTCGTACACCTACACAAGTAACACCCATTATTCAAAAGAAAAACTTACCAAAAATCATTGGGTTACCTTCCAAGCAGCATCATAGTTAACATCATGGCACGACATACTCCTTCTAACTTCAAGTCACCCAAGAACGATTAATCACTAACACCACTCAGAGGTCCCTTGCTTGCTTCAAGGTCTTGCAAATATTGAACACAACCTCCTCTTCATTCACCTAAAATCTCAAGCCTCCCCTTTCAACATCCACCAAAGCCGTTCCAATTGCTAAGAATAGCCTACCTAATGGGCACATCAATGTCCACTTCACAATCCAAAATCACAAAATCAGGTGGTAGTATGAATTTGTCCACCTTCACCAAGAAATCATGTAGAATCCCAATCGACCTTTTGATGGACCAGTCAACCATGGGCAAATGCATTAACGATGGCCAAAGGCATGAGATTTTCTTGCACCTAAATCATACAATGCCTTGCGAAACTTAAAAGCTCCGATAGTGCAAAGAATTATGAATGCACCAGGGTCATCCTTTTCAGCAACCAAGTGTTTTGTCAAAATTGCACTACACTTGTGCGATACTTCAATCATCTCACATTCTATGGTTCTTTTCTTGGTCACCAATTCCTTCATAAACTTTACGTACCCTGGTATTTTTGTTATTATTTCAACTAGTGGGACATTGATAGATAAGGAATTGAATATTAAAAGAAATTTATGAAATTTTGTATCCTCCTCCTTCTTTTTCAACATTTGAGGGAATGGAGGATCTATCTTGACCTGAGGATTCATTTTCAAGTCTGAGTTTGCATTTTTGGGGGATGCGCTTTTAGTATTCTTTCAATCACCCCTAACTGTCTCTTTTTCACTACTCCCAGGATTACCGAGGGTCTCACTTTCTTCGTTCACAACCACATCACCATTTTCATTCTAATTCACTACACTTCATCTATTTCCAACTCCTTACCACCTACCTCAACATTAGGTGTGAGTACAACACCTTCCACAACTTTGCCACTACAAGTCATATAGCCAAGCACTACTGATCAACATTCTTTAGGTTGGCCATTTTGTTTCTAGGTAGACTTCCGTTTGGCCTTTGCTTGAGATGAGGCGAGATGTTGCCAACTTAGGTCTCTAAATGCTTAGTGGAAGTTGAGTGCGAAGTCAAGGTTTGTCTCAGCTATTAGAAATCAGATTTTATCTCCTTCAAAACCTTATCAGAGGCCTCAACTTTGTTCAAGATCTGCATCAATATATCTTTAGTCCAAAAATTCTCTAGATTCACAACATTTTCAGTAGCCTTAACCCTATTATAGGGTGGAAAGTACCTACCTCTTGTACTATCATGATCTCTCCACCTCCAGTTGAAGTTAATCCAATAAATTTCTATCTCGCCATCCAACACCATTGTTCCAACCTTGATTCCGGGTGGCCTTGGAAAAGGTGGCCAAGAACCCATGACCTGTTTACCCATATAATATACCTCTTCACTATAACCTCCTTTATATGGTACATCATCATAAGTTATATCACCAAAAGCACCTATAGCATTAACACTCTTCTAATTTCCACCCATCACGTGTTAGTCAATAGATCCAATTGAGTCAACATTTTAACTATATTTTCGTCCCTCTCTTGATCTTTAGCTAGTTATTCCTTCTATTGGCCCCTGTGAGTAGAAGAGATAGGTCATCCCTTGTATAACAAGCCCTACTTATCTTGGTCATGTCATCTAACATCTCACACCTTTGTTGACTGCATCTAAGCACACGTAGAAGTATTGCAATAGCAGGTGGTCTAAAACTCCATTGCTCGGGCATTGGAGCAAAAGTTTCCAGAGGCGTAGCCATGTTTCATGCAATGGCTCACTACTAATTCTTTTGAAACTATCAATACTCCTCCGAAGTTTAACAATCTTTAGGGAGGAAAGAATTTCTCAAGGAATGCATCTTGCAATTCCTCCCACGATGTAATTGAATCTTGAGGAAGGTCAGCCAACGATCTTACGATCTCTGTTGTTATGGAAAAGGGGAAGAGCCTTAATCTGATGACTTCTTGTTCGATACCTCAAAAGTTGAATGGCAAGCAAAGGTCTATGAAATTCTGAAGATGCTCATGGGGACCTTCATGGGCTTGACCTCCGAATAGCCTTTTAGCTGGAGTAGTTGATGCATTATGCTAGTGACATGAAACACAACACCTCCAGCTAATGGGGGCAATTTGATCTCTCTCGTACTCCCTACTTTATCCCCTTTGACATCTTGGAATTCATTCACATCTCCTATGTTAGTTCCATGCACACTTCCAGCATCATCCATTTCAACACATAATCAAAATTAGCACAAACAACAAGAAAAGTAATAAGATAACTCTAACTACAAAAATCAAGTTCAGACAAAAACTTTATCAAGAACTAGAACCATTCCATGGCAGCGGCGCCATTTTTTATGCATGCTCAGTCACACCTCACAAAGAGAAGATGTGGACGGTCTTCATCAGCATAATAACCCGATGAGGAGTTGGAGTCGAATCCCACAAGGAATGGTGGCTCAAGAAGTGAAGTAATGCTTTGAACTAGGCATTTGTAGTGTTGACATGGGGGGTTGTGAGTAAATAAACATCAAGATTCAGCTAACAACAATTCTAAAAATGCAATTTAACAATACATTGAAGAGAGATGACGGGGGTGTGTGAACATAAGGATAGATATAATTAACCGAGTCTAAACACTTGATTGATTGAGTTAAGAATATATGAGTAAGCTAGATTGCTGGTAACCAACACTTCATATACTACAGCAAAGATGTTTCACATGAATCTATTATGACTTCACATGAAAATCGATCAAGGACACGCCTAGCCTAAGAAATTATAACTAATCTCCTAATATAGCCATTGAACCCAAGTTTGTGGCATTCAACTAAAACCCCCGAAAGATTTCCAGTTAATGCACTTATTGCACACTCTAATTACTTAAATTAATGTAATAATCAAAGATTCAAAGTAAACCCCATGTGTGCAACCTCAGCATTATAGATGAAACTTAACAATAAGTGTAAACTCACATAGATTAACATCAATATAATAAAAATATCATAGACCCAGCTAATATATCAAACACTCATATTATAAACACACCCGCAATATAGGTGTCACAACCCAAAAATGGATATGAAAGCACTTGCTTAATCCCACCTGAACAAGTCAGTCTAAACCCAACAAAATAGAAATAACCTGCAGAGGTACCTAAAATATAGTAGATAACTAAAATAAAAATCTTCACAAGCTTAAATACCACTTAAGGATTGGTTGTTATGTGTACAAGCCACTAGTAATACAGAAAATTAAAAGAAGTACAAGTTTGAATTGTCTTTCTTCTCGAATAGAACAAAGCATAAAACAAAATAGGAACAAGAGAGCCAACTAGATGAAAACAGCTACCTCTCTGAATCTCCTAGAAAGCCTCGGATGATCAAGGAAAAATACTACTCATATTCGAGCTCAGAATGTACACAAGTGTAGAAGCAAGGGGTGAGTACGAAAAACAAGATGGTACCCAACAAGTCAACTAACAAAACAGAGAAAGTCTAATAGAATACACAAATTCCTCCATCCCAACCGACCTCCACAACTATAACCTGCATAGAAAATCAACTAAACACAGTAGCACATAATACACAATAAGGATAGTTTTCAAATTATCACAATTCAAATCATAAGTCATAACTCACAAGTGATAACACAGTCAATCAATGCTTATCAAAGAAATGGACACCTCCCACATAATAACCTATGCGGAACAAATTGAGGATGAGAAATTGAGGGAGAGGTCAAGAAGTCCACGAGAGCTAGGATGGATGGTAGTGGATTCTCCCACGAAAAGGATTGTGGCAATGGTAAATTCCAAGGTGGTCACAAGCAAGTTAATCAAGTGTCATCCACTCCTATTCCTCCCATGTTCAACAATGATGAGGGGTCCAACCTAAAGCCCCATGAAGGTACGGGTACACAAACTTCTCCAAATTGTGCAAAGTGTGAAAAGCTCTATAAGGGTGAATATCTAGCCAGCTCCAATGCTTGCTTTAAATATAGAAACTCCGACCATCATGCAAAAGATGTAGAAGTGGAAATTCAAGGCCCTAAGGACAAGGTGGACAAGCACAAGGAGCCCCAAATGCTAATAGGTTATATGCCCGTCATGGCTACCAAGAAGTGAAGGAAGCCCCGGATATGGTTAACAGTATGTTAAAAGTTTGTTATTTTGATGCTGATGCACTTTTAGAACTGGGGGAAAATTTATATTTTGTCACTCCATTTCTTGCTAATAGATTTCATGCATGTACGGAAACTCTTGTTGAGCCTTTTAAAGTTAGCACCCCCATCGGTGAGTCCATTGTTGCACAAAAAGTCTATAGAGGTTATCCTGTGTCGATCATGCATAAAGTCATTCCTTGTATTTTGATAGAGCTTTCCATAGTTGATTTGGATATTATACTTGAGATGGATTGGTTACATACTTCTTATGCCTCCATAGATTGTCCAACACGTAGTGTCAAGTTTCAATTTCTAAATGAGCCTACTCTTGAGTGGAAAGGTGGCAATTTTTCATGTAAAGGTTGGTTTCTTTCCTATCTGAAATCTTGTAAAATGATTCTAAGGGGTGCCTCTATCATTTGGTAAGCATTAGGGATGTCAAATCCAAATGTTCGCCTCTTAAGTTTGTTCCCATAGTCAATGCATTTCTCAAAGAGTTTCTCGGTGTCCCTCCTCAAAGGAAGATAGATTTTGGCATAGAGCTTTTGCCAAACCCCCAACCTATATCAATCCCTCCATATAGAACAGTTCTGGTGGGGTTTAAGAACTAAAGGAACAATGGAAGGATTTTTTAGAGATAGGATTTATTCGAGCTAGTAGGTGCCCATGGGGAGCCCCAATGTTGTTTGTTAAAAAAGAAGGAGGGATCACTCCGAATGTGTATAGACTATTGCCTAATCAATAAAGTTACCATCATGAACAAATATCCACTCCCTAGGATTGATGGCCTATTTGATCAATTACAAAGGGCTAAGCACTTTTCCAAAATTGATTTACGGTATGGGTATCATCAATTGAGAGTAAGGGAATGTAATATTCCCAAGATGACACTTTGGACAAGGCATGGATACTTTGACTTTGTGGTGATGTCCTTTGGGTTAATCAATGCAAAAATTATCTTTATGGACCTCATGAATAGTTTGTTCAAGCCCTACCTTGATATATTTGTGGTAGTATTTATTGATGACATCTTGATTTATTCACGGCATGAAGAAGATCACAAGGAGCATTTGAGAGTGGTCTTACAAACTTTGAGGGATGAGAAGTTGTTTGCGAAGTTCATAAAATGTGAGTTTTGGTTGAAGGAGGTTGCATTTCTTGAGCATGTTGTGTCAGGTGATGGGATAAAAGTTAACACCAAAAAGACAAAAGCAGTGAAAATTGGCTAAGGCCATTGACTCCTACAGACACAAAGAGCTTCTTGGGCCTAATGGGATATTATAGAAGATTTGTTGAATGATTCTCTTCCATTTTGTTCCCATTGACTAAGTTAACCCAAAAGAAAGTGAAGTTTGTGTAAATGGATGAGTATAAGAAGAGCTTCCAAACTTTGAATGATCGATTGACTTCGGCTCCAATCTTGACCTTGACGGAGGGTACCGATGGGTTTTTTGTTTATTGTGATGCCTCAAGAATTGGTTTGGATTGTGTATTAATGCAAAATGGTAAGCTGATTGCCTATGCTTTAAAACAATTAAAGGTGCATGAGAATAACTACCAACACATGATCTTTAACAAGTGGTCTGGTGTTTGCGTGTGTTTGCATTAAAATTTTGGTGTCACTATTTTTATAGGGTCCATGTTGATGTGTTCACCAATCATAAGAGCTTAAACATGTGTTTACACAAAGAGATCTCAATTTAAGGCGAAGGAGATGGTTAGAACTCCCTAAAGATTATGATATGAGTGTGAAGTATCACCCGAGTAAGGCTAATATGGTAGCCAATGCACTTAGTAGAATGTCCATGGATAGTGTATCATACCTTGAAGACGATGGGAAGAGTTAATTAGAAAAGGAAGTTCATAAAAGGGCTAGATTGGAGGTAAAGTTGAATGATGCTGGAAATGGTAGTGGGATAGTATTGAATGGCTCCAAGTCATCATTGATTGAGGATTTCAAGTCAAAACAAGATCAAGATCCTGCCTTAGTTGAATTGAAGACCTTAATGGAGCAAGGAAAGATAGAGGTTTTCTCACAAGGGGGAGATGGGGTACTTCGTTACGAAGAGAGATTATGTGTGTCAGATGTTGATGGTTTAAGAAATTTGATATAGCAAGAAGCTTATAGTTCTTCTTACTCCATTCATTAAGGTTCCACTAAGATGTATAAAAATTTGAAGGAAGTGTATTGATTGCCCAGAATGAAAAAGGACATTGTGAAATTTGTGATCGAATGCTCCAATAGTGAATAAGTTAAAGTGGAACACCAAAGATCAGGTGGCTCGGCTCAAAATATTAAGATTCCTACTTGGAAGTGGAAAGAGATTAACATGGATTTTGTAGTTGTGTTTCCTAAGACTAAGAGGCAGTTGATTCTATGTGGGTGATAGTGGAACGGATGATGAAGTCGGCTCATTTCTTGCTGTTTAAGACAACTTTTTTGCTGTCGAATATTATGCTAAGTTATATATCTGAGAGTTGGTGAGGTTGCATGGGATTCCATTTTCCATAGTTTCAAAACATGGTACTCACCCACTTTGGGAAATCATTCCAAAGAGGACTTGGAAATAAATTGAAGCTAAGTACCGCCTTTGAAACGACCTCGAAAAATGCTCGAAAATGTGCCTCAGAATGCCTAAAATTTTAAATTCCATATATCTCAAAATATGTTTGCTATTTTGAAAATCCAACTTCATATTCTTGCTCAGGGGGTCAAAATTCGGTGAAAAATTGTCTAACCCAAACTTAAGAGCGAAAGATTAGCAATTATGAAATTCCAAAGTGCGATTTTAGTTGGGTTTTCGTGTTGCCTCCGCGATGTACCCATGTACATTTTTGGGACTATTTTTTCTAATTCAGTCCAAGACTTCTAATTCTTGGGCCTAAGTATTCCCAAAAGTGCTTTTACCCATACTTAGCCGAATTTCATCCTCACATCATCCTAAACATTTCCAAATACTCACTCAAACACTTAATCATATTTTCACTCCCTAAACTCAAGTCCCAAACCCTGATCCCAAGCTAAGGTTCTCCTTCAAGGTTCTGCTTCAAGCTTCAAGTCTCCATCTCCAATCTACACCAAGTTCATCTCTAAGCTAAGGTATGTGGGTTTCTTTCATGGGTTTCTTTACTTATGATACCCAAGCCTCCTTTTACATAAATTACTTGATTTAAATTTAATTTACAAATGGGTCTTGATTATTATAGAATTCACTGCACACTATGTTAAAGCTATGTAAAGTTGTGACTGTTTTGCCCTGTTTTGAGCTATAAGTCTTTGATCTATTGTAAGATTTGAGATGTGGTTTTGATGTATGTTGCTTGAGGGTGTTGCAAGGTGATGATTGATGTTTTTACAATGGATTTTCTTGCATGATTTCATCTCTATATTTCATGGTTTTATACTAGCATTACACATCTTCTAAGTGTTTGATAAAATATCCAGATGTGGTTTCTTGAGGAGTTGAGGGTCCAAAGCATGAGATATGATATGAATGACTATATGATGATGAAATGAGCTTATATATATGATATACTTATATAAAGTATTGCATTAGACCATACCCGATCCGGGGGGGGACAAGAGCCCGGGTAATCAAGGTGGGGGTTTGTACTCATCAACCATGTAAGGGATTTGTACTTCACCACTGTGTTGATAAGGTGTGATTATCATAAACCATGTGAGGGTTTTGTACCACACAATACCAAGCGACTTGTACCTTGAATTGCTAGTTTGTTCTCTTCTACACATATGATATCCTATATATTAGTATGAGTTATTTAAGCATGCTTTACTTAAGCATTGTTCCTATATGTCATATTGTTATATTATGCCTATTGCTTACTATTATGCATTTTGATTATGATGCCTATCTATTGTTGCATTATGTCCTATATACTTAGTACATTCAAACGTACTAACGCATACTCTTGCCTACATAATATCACCATATAGGATCTGGAGCCTAAGTTGATCATCCTCCTCCACATGGCTAGTTCGGTGTCATTCAAGCTAGTTGGTGAGTCCTCCACTTGGGGACCTTAGTCTATGCTCTCTTGATATGTATTGAGATACTTTTCTTTTTGTTCAATTTGACTATGAGGGTGAGACTGGTTGCTTTGTCTTTGTCATCGTTATTATCTATGTACTAGAGGTGGTTGTTGGACTTGTTTTGTATCTATGATATGAGTTTAACCTCTTGCCTTTTGATTATTATATTATGCAAGCTTTTCCCTTAGCCCTTCGCCCCTATTCTTGCTCTTTAATGTTTTTACATGCTTCCATGACCAATGATATGTAGTGACAAGTTAAGAGGATTGTTTGGGATTCCTTCAGGTTCTCTATTCACCGGTCAAGTCTAGGCCCTAGGATTTCTTGCCTTTTGACTATGATATTGTGCAAACGTTTCCCTTAGACCTTCATCCCTATTCTTGCTCTTTAATGTTTTTACATGCTTCCGTGACCAATGATATGTAATGACAAGTTAAGAGGCTTATTTGTGGTTCCTTCGGGTTCTCTATTCGCCGGTCAAGTCTAGGCCCTAGGCTTGGATTGTGACAAACTTGGTATCAGATCAATAGGTTGATAGATCCTTGGATTCCAACCCACCACATCGTTTTAGAGTCTTATTCATGGTTATGAAGTGTGCCATGAATATGAGTAGGAGGCTATGAGATATTTTAGGAACTGTTTTCCTTTTTTATGTTCTACGTCGTGCTATAGAGTTGTAGTGAGTTGTTCCCCCTAACGATTTTTCTTTGGTATGCTAGATCATGCAAAATATAGAGGAAGAAGTGCCCAAGCTCCCAAGGAGCAACTTACTAATGGTGAGCACCGGGATGCTCTCACTTTGCTTGCCCAAGTGGTGCCAACCAAGTCAATCTAGGGGCCCAAACCCCTCATGCTACTACCCCGGGAGCTAGGGTAAGAGACTTCATGAGGTTGAATCCGCTGGTATTCTATCGGTCAAAAGTAGATGAAGATCCACAAGAGTTCATTGATGAGGTCTACAAAATCTTGGATATCATGGGTGTTGGGACAAATGAGAAGACGAAGTTAGCAGCGTACCAACTCAAAAGGGTAACTCAAATATGGTATGACTAATGGAAAAGTGAGAAGGGGTTGGTAATGTGGTGCATTAAAAGGAGTTAAAATTGGCCTTCCTTAGTCGATTTTTCCCTCTTGAGCTTAGGGAAGCTAAGTTAGTGAAGTTTATCAACTTGAAACAAGGTGTTATGAGTGTGAGGGAGGTGGTCGATCCTAGACCTAGGATGAATAAGTTCATGATGGGGGTCTTCGACTTGGTAAGTGAAGAATGTTGGTACGCCATGCTAATTAGTAACATGGACTTGTCTCGATTAATGACCTATGCCGAGCATATGGAGGAGGAGAAATTGAGGAAGAGAAGGGGGCATGAGGCCAAGAGGGCCCAGTTTGAGGGTAAATTTCAAAAGCGTGCTAAATTTCGTCAAGGCCAAGGGTGCTAAATTTCATCAAGGCCAAGGGCCTTCTCATGCTACTAATAGGGGGTTTGCCAATGACTTCACTAGGCCTAAAGGTGTTGGTGGGGTGGCTCCTATTGATGTGTACCCTAAATGTGGAAAGAGCTATGGAGGCCCATGTATGAAGGGTTCTAATGCATGCCATGAATGTGGAGAGTTTGGTCACAAAAAGATAGACTGTCCAAGAAACCGTGGCAAGGGTCGAGGTGCAAATGTGGTCCCATTGTGTAGAGGTGGTCCTCAAGGTGGTTCCCCAAGGCACAATCGGTTTTATGCACTACATGGGAGGTAAGAGGTTGGTGAGGTTCCCGATGTTGTTATCGGTATGTTGAAAATCTATGACTTTGATGTATATGCTTTGACTTATCCGGGTGCCACTCTTTCCTTTGTTATCCCTTTTGTTGCTAAAACGTTCTATGTTCCCCAAGTTGTTACATGAGTCATTTGAAGTGTCTACTCCTATTGGAGCCTCAATTGTTGCAAGGAAAGTTTCTAGAAGTTATCCCATTTACATTTTGCATAAGTTGTTACCTTGTGATCTTGTTGAATTAGACATGGTAGATTTGGATATCATATTTGGGATGGATTGATTACATGCCTACTATGCTTCTATTGATTGTAGAACCCATAGAGTCAAGTTTCGATTCCCTGATGAACCCGTCCTTAAGTGGGAAAGTCAAGTTAAGGTGGTCAAGGGTAGATTCATTTCATGCATTAAAGCCCATAAGTTGATTTCTAGGCAGTGTTTGTATCATTTTGTGAGGGTTAAAGATGTGGAGTCCAAAGTCCCTTCCATCGAGTCAGTTCTGGTTGTAAATGAGTTTACTGATGTCTTCTCAAATGACCTTCCCGATGTCCCTCCAAAAAGGGAGATAGATTTTCACATAGATCTCCTTCTCGATACTCAACCTATCTCCATTCCCCCTTACCATATGGCCCCGGCGGAGTTGAAGGAGTTAAAGGAATAATTGACAGATTTGTTGGAGAAGAGATTTATTAGACCTAGTCAATCACCTTGCAGTGCCCCTCGTGTTATTTATAAAGAAGAAGGATGGGTCACTTAGAATGTGCATTGACTACGGGCAACTCAATAGGGTCACCATCAAGAATAGGTATCATCTTCTAAGGATTTATAATTTGTTCGACCAATTGCAAGGGTCTAGCTTTTCTCTAAGATTGATCTTTGGTCTGAGTATCATCAAGTGAGAGTGAAGGAGTGTGATATTCCCAAGATGGCCTTCCGGACTAGATATAGGCATTATGAGTTAGTTGTGATGTCGTTTGGGTTGACTAATGCACCGGCCATTTCCATGGACCTAATGAATAGGATTTTCAAACCTTACCTTGATTCCTTTATTGTGGTCTTCATTGATGATATTTTGATCTACTCACATAGTAGGGAGGAGCATATGGGTCACTTGAGGATTGTGTTGCAAAGATGAGGAAGGAGAAATCATATGTCAAATATGATAAGTTTGAATTTTGGATGAAGGAGATTGCATTCTTGGGTCATGTGGTGTCGGGGGATGGTGTAAAAGTGGATCTTAAGAAAATCGATATGATTAGGAATTGGCCTAGACCATTGACCCCGTCGGATATTGGGAGCTTATTGGGCCTAGCGGGTTATTATAGAAGGTTTGTGAAAGGGTTCTCCTCCATTGCTTCCCCTATTTTCAAAATTGACTCAAAGGAAGGTTAAGTTTGTGTGGACCGATGAATGTGATAGGAGCTTCCAAACATTGAATGACAAGCTTGTGTCCGCTCCTATATTGCCACTACCTAATGGGCTTGAGGGTTGTGTTATGTATTATGATGCATCTAGTGTTGGTTTGGGTTGTGCGCTAATGCAAAATGGTAAGGTCATAGCTTATGCTTCTAGACAACTCAAGGTACATGAAAGGAACTACCCTACCCATGATCTAGAGTAGCCGTCATTTTGTTTGCATTAAAGATTTGGCGTCAATACTTATATGGAGTGCATGTTGATGTCTTCACCGATTATAAGAGCCTCCAATATATCTTCACTCAAAGAGATCTCAACTTGAGGCAAAGAAGGTGACTAGAACTTCTCAAAGATTGTAACATGAGTGTGCATTATCATCGGGGTAAGGCAAATGTGGTGGCAGATGCTTTGAGTCAAGTGTCTATGGGTAGCCTAGCTCATGTTTATGGTGGTGATAGGGAAATGGCTAGGGAGGTGCATAGATTGGCTAGATTGGGGGTTCAGTTGGAAGAGGTTGGTGATGATGGTGTTGTGGTTATCGATGGGTCTAAGTCTTCTTTGGTTGATGAGGTGATAGCAAACAAGATCTTGACTCCTCCTTACATAAATTGAAGGCCTTGGTGAAAGAGGGCAAAGTAAAGGTTTATCCCCAAGGGAGAGATGGTGCCCTCTGGTACCAAGGTAGGTTGTGTGTGCCTTGTGTTGATGGTTTGATGGAAAAGATCCTTGATGAGGCCCATAATTCTTCTTATTCTTTTCACCCTGCTTCCATCAAAATGTATAGGGACTCGAGAGATATGTATTGGTGGGGATGCATGAAGAGGGATATTGCCAAATTCGATTTTGATTGTCGTAGTTGTCAATAAGTCAAAGCCAAACATCAAAGGCTAGGTAGCCTAACCCAAGATATGGATATTCCTACTTGGAAATAGGAGGTGATTAATATGGATATTGTGGTTGGGTTGTCCAAGACTAGAAAAGGTTTTGATTCCATTAGGGTAATGGTTGATAAGATGACGAAATTAGCTCACTTTCTATCGGTTAAAACCACATATGGGGCTGAAGAGTATGCAAGGTTGTACATCCATAGGTTAGTAAGGTTTCATGGGGTTCCTTTGTCTATCATATCGTATCGTGGTTCTCAATTCACTTCACACTTTTGGAGGTCTTTTCAAAAGGGTCTTGGTAAAAAAGTTTACCTTAGTCGGCCTTCCAACCTCAAATGGATTACCAAGACAAAAGGATAATCCAAACCCTTGAAGATATGCTTAGGGAATGTGTGTTGGAGTTGAAGGGTAGTTAGGATAACCATCTTCCTTTGATTGAGTTTGCCTACAACAATAGTTATCACTCTAGTATCGGTATGGCTCCTTTTGAGGCTCTTTATAGGAAACATTTTAGATCACTAATTATTGGTTTGAGGTTGAAGAGGTGGCCCTATTGGGACAATATCTGGTTATGGATGCTCTTGAGAAGGTTAGGATGATTAAGGAAAGGCTAATAACAGCCCAAAGCTCTCAAAATCCTTATGCCGATGTGAGAAGAAGAGACCTTGAATTCAAAGTGGGTGATTGGGTTTATTTGAAAGTTTCTCCAATGAAA
>JAOTQR010082278.1:0-38916 GCA_025774065.1 Solanum ossicruentum | reverse complement strand
CTACTTCCTATGCATTTCATTAGTTGTGTAACCTACTCCTTTCATTGTGGTATTGTCTTTTGTGATTATTTACATGTTTTATGTTGTAACCACATTCCTACAGCTTCAATATTACGACCACCAAAGGAATCATCTCAAAGTTAATTGAAATATAAAGTAAAGTATATTGCATATTGATGGGTGGTAGCCCGAGGGGAGGAAGAATCACATAGCCAGGGTCGATCCTATCACGGGGGATAGCCTAAGGGGTTAAAGAAGAGCCTAGCCAAGGCCGATCTAGATACAGTTTTACCACTGGTCAGCTGGTAATTTGTATTACATTCTTTACAGATTATACAGTAAAGGTAAATTGATAAAAAGAACATAAAGTACATGATCCCAAAGTACAACTAAAGGTGGTCTATTATCTTACACCAGTTTATAGTTTCATTTAAGTTGTTACTTCATATACAGTGTTTCCTGCATTACATATTCAGTAGATTATCTCGTACTGACGTTCCTTATGGCGGACCTGCATTTCATGCTATAGGTACAGGTGCTAATAGATCTCCCCAGTAGGAGTACATGATATCCAGCTGCTATTACTAAGCTCCATATTGCTTCGGAGCTTTGTGTGTGTTTGGGGCTTATATTTTTATATAGTATAGTTAGTCAAGTGGGGCCTATCCCAACCCTTGTCAGATACTTTTCTTTATCTAGAGGCTTTGTAGACTATGTAAATTACAGTGTGGTCATGTCTCATACTTTAAAAACCGTGGCCCCAATGCCCTAGCCGTATGTATTTCCTTTTGGCTTTTTATCATTGTTTATTTTCTTAAAGGCATGTCAAATGTAGAAATCCCTTATAATATGTATAGAAACGCATAGATATAGATTGGTTTTCCTGAGCCTCATTGGCAACGGGTGCCAGTCCGCCCTAATGGGACTTTGGGCGTGACACTATTGTGGTGGGCTTATTCTTGGTATGATCATAGGCTTGTTTTAACCATGAGAATTCATGCCCATATGGTGATGTGTAGACCTAGACATGAAACCTAGGGTTTTTATGCTTTGAAAGATAGTGCTATGCATCAAATCTTGTTTGAAGTTCTTGAGTGGGTGATTGTAACTGTGAAGATTATTGGTCCATAGAATGTAGTGCTTAATTGTTTCCTGACCATTGTGGAAATTATCTTCGAAATTGGAAGTTAGGAGGTATGGGTATGTTTTATATGCCATAGCTTGTTGGACTTGTTTGAATGTGGTTGAATTGTTCTTGCATTTCAATAGAATGTACTTTTGATAAAAGTGTGAGTGTGGATATGAACTTGCCCTTGGTTTTGCCTGACACAATGTGGAACTAACTTCAATTTTTAGGGATAATGGTTGTTTTAACTTTATGATGTCATCATGGGGCCATTTATGTGTCAAATATATTGTATTGCTCTTATAATTGCAAACTCTTAGTTTTGTTTGTTTTGCTTGTGCTTTGTGTGTGAAAGTAATAGGTACTATTGATGCCTTCTGTTTTCAGCTACGGGGTCCTCCTACCACTCGTAGGCCCCCATAAGAGTCATAGTAGTCCCTCTTAGCAAGCACTAGTCACCTGTGGTTCCTTGTTGTTTCTCATATGAGACCCACATACGACTCGTAGTACCTACTACAACTCATAGTAAGGGTCACGTAAGCTTGACTGAGTTATAAAAATGGTCTCTGGAAAGAGGTACGAGGCCAGACTATGACTCATAGGTCCCCCTATGAGTCGTAACTGCACCTCGTATCTTCAGACCTGCAATAGTATCAGTGATCATTCTTTTGCTTTGTTTTTCTTCTATGTTTAAGTGTTTGTATTCTTGTTCTTTGTTAGGTGATAATTGTTTTGTCAAACATCTTGAAGCTCACATACTATTCTGTGGTTGGTTTGTAGAAAAAATGCCTCCAAAGGATAATCGAGCAATCCAGACATTCCAGCGGAGGTTGATTGATGAATCCTAACAGAGCAATCGGAAGGCTATGTGGAAGTCCATAGAGTTAGGATGGACCTGAGGCTAATGTGCCTCAAACTCAAGACCGCACTGATGTGGCCCTGGTAGACGTTGAGAGTCCCTCCTAGTCTGAGGAGAAGGGTAACAGTGATGGGTCCGAGAGCTACTCACAATAGATGACCCCCACACACACCTAGACAGATTTTGAGGAGGGGTCACAAGCTCAGCAGGAGGAAGTCCAATCACAGCCCCCAGATAACGGCAGATGGTGTGTCCCAGTGATGAAGGAGATATATGACCAGGGGTTAGAGCCCAAAGGACAGGGAAAATCGGTACGACAATTTCATAAGGAGCCTAGACTGAATGACTCAGGCTTAGATAAGGTGCCAAGATTGGATGGGGAGACAGACAGACACGGACTACAATTGACTACACAGCAGCTAGGCAAGTATGTCCCTTACGTGGTCCGTGAGTTTTATGTAGCCTATCTTGCTACACTCTGCCGAGGGTTACATAAAAACAAAAAGCCGATTGAGCAGCCGAGGTTATGGGTGGTACCAGTCCAGGGTCGAAGGGTTCCTATTTCGGAAGAGGCTATTCGACGGATCTAGTATGGGCCCACTTACAAAGTGCCTCAGTCTACCACAGTGTATGATTGACTCATTAAGAAGATGAGGAGAGTTGTGACTAGGGTGGACATTGGGGTAAGGATAAATCTTCTAAGTGTATTGCCAGTAGGATTTGGGCGGAGGGTTTCGAGCTGACGTGGGTTAAAAACCACGCAGATCCTATAGTGAAGGCCCACCTCTCTTTTCAGGCTAAGGTTTGGTGGTCCATCATCCATAGGCATATCCGACCTACTCTCACAGATAAGGTGATCACCTTAGAGCAGGCTATGTTGTTAGCCAGCATTCTAGCTGGTTATGAGATAAATTGGGCCTGGATTGTCTCTAAGCAGATCCATCAGTACATCGTCCAGACAAACACCTCACAGTCATTCCCTGTTTTAGATCCACCGATTATGCAGTGCAACAGGTGTTCCTATAGAACCCCACTGAGACTAGCATATTGAGGCCACATGCACTATGTATCCCAACCTGATAAAGGATGATGAGAACTTGGTGGCCCTATCTTATACAGCCCCTTCGGCTATCCTAAATCCATTCCCAATAGAGCTTCAAACTCAGAATTCGACTTCAGCTACCATTGGTACTATGCCAGCTGCTACATAGCCTATGACAACAATTGAGATTGACTCGTTACAGATGTTAGTTGCCCCTGTTGTAGTCCCAGAGGTGGCACCGGCGGGTGATAAGGTGTTTAACAAGATAATGGACTGTCTGCATGCTCATGGGAAAAGGCCCCTCGAGATAGATGACTTAGAGTTGAGACAGAAGAGGCCTCGACCTGATAACCCAACAGCTCCGATGGAGGAGTGGGTACCAAAGGAGGTGGAGTAGTTACAAACACACACCTCACCTTTTTAGAACCCATGATCCTATTGGTTGCCATACAGAGAGATAGGGAGCAGCAGCATTCACATGGAGAGGGTAGTTCACATATAGCTGTGACCCAGATTACTGAGAAGGAAGTCGTGACCCAGGACCCTGCTGACCATCCAGAGACTGGTGCTTGATGCACCATGATGTTTGACCCTTTTGACCATAGCTCTCGTATTTTCTTTATGGATACTTTGTTCCTTCTGTTAGACAATCTTTTTGTTATGTTGGTTTTTGGATTTGTTTAAATATTTTTATGTTGGGTGTTGTTTTCAGTATATTTTGGATGTTAGTTTTTTGTTTTTAATGTATGTATATATTTATCTCTCTATATTATCGTGTTTTGTTTTTCTTCTTGTCTTTACTTTGAGGAAAAAGTATTCTATTTTGGTGGAGTGTGGGAAGTTGTGGATTAAGGTGAAGTCTGAGTAGCCTCGTGTCCATAACTTCCCCTATTTTTTATCCCAAGGATTTCTTACCATAATTCTTTTTCCTTGTTGATGTTAATTTTTTGTTGAACCAACATGTTTAGGTCATGTAGATAATGTGAAATTTCATAGTAGTGTTATTTGTTGGCATATACATAGTCTTTAAATACTTTTTAAATGATTTGAAAAATTGGGTATCCTAATAAATTTTTAGAATGGGCTTATCAATGCATTCTTGAGTAGTAAGCAATATTTGTTCTGATAATGTGAAGGTAGGCTGAAGCTTGAAGCAAGACCTGTGAGTCTGTGCTTGATTATGGGTGCAATGCCATGTGTGTTGTGAGCTTATTTTGCTACGTCCATGCATCATGTATAGACTCAGAACTTGCCTTGTCACTCTAAAATTGGTTGGTGATGTGGTTGATTTAGAAAGGATCTTAGGCCTTTATTCTTTTAGTGAACCCACTCTTAGCCTTAATGACCTACCAAATGAGTAAGTGATTCACTTGTTCTAAATTTTTGAGCTTCTCATTACTCATTCTTTGTTGACACCTTACTAGATTAACCTTGTTTGATGAAATACCTTGATATTGGCCCTGGTCTATCCTTGAACATGTAAACCTTAATTGAGGCTAAAAGCATAAGTTGAGGGTGGCTACAAAGTGTTGCCCTGGTTTGGGGAATAGATATCGTGTACTTCACCTCAGGCTAAAAGCCTAAGTTGAGGGTGGCCATTATTATGGTTACAATTAGTTGAGAAATAAAGAATAAAATGAAAAATCATGAGCCGAGTGAAGAAAAAGAAAAGAAAAGAAAAGAGCCTTAAGTTGAGAAAAACTAACAAGAATTGAGTTCAGAAATAAGGCACAGCTGAAAATAGAAAGAAAGCACTGAGCAAAGTTTGAAACAGGAGAATAAGGATGGATTTAATGAAAATGGTTTGGTTATGATAGCAAAAGTGTTGGTAAACATGGTTCAAGGATAGCTTTTAGTCACTACTTGCCTAAAATGCCATACCAAAGCTCCCTGTCTCTATGTTACAAGCCCTTAAGTCCTAAAGTGATCTAAATCCACTTTGTCACCAAGCCTGAAGATGAGTATGGAGGCAAGCCTATGGTGTTAGTGTGCATGAATTTCAACAGTGAGAGTGAGAATTCTTCCTCAGTCCCTGAATTCTAAATTTTTTTTGAGTGAGAAATAGGGACTTCTTTTTTGTGAGGGCATTTTCACTACTTGATTAGCATATGGCTATACTAATAATTTTGGATGGTCGATTCTCCTTAGCTTATCATAGTTAGGTTGCCAGATTCATCATCATCTTGTTGGTGTGCTTAGTAGCTTTGCAATCTAGTTTTGGAAATGATAGTTGGGTATCTAGATTAGAGTGAATAATGTAAGTGTCATTGGTATAGCTACTATGTATTCCTCGTTGTATGCATAGATTGAGTCGCCACTTGATGACAAGCAATAATCCTTGTTGAGGGTGTTTATGTGCTGTCAAAATATTTTGGAGGAAAATTGCAGATTTTGCTAAAGCATAGGACATATGAGTTCACCTAAGAGTCGTAGCCCAAGATACGAGTCATAGTGTGTTATCGTAGCAAGTAACAGAGAATAAAAATTAGAAATCTGCTAAGTGGAGGTCAACCCTACAAGGTCATCATACGATTCACAAGTCTCATTACTACTCGTATAGATGTACTCATAGTAGGAAACAGAGAGCCCAAATTTTTTATCAACAACTCAACGTCTAGACTACGAGAGCAGCATATGAGTCGTAACCCAAGCTACTACTTGTATCAGTGGGTCGTACCAGTTGAGTCCAAGATGCCAACAACCTGATATGAGACCTGGATTACAACTCGTAAGTCACCATATGAGTTGTACCTACGAGAGATACCAGCTGCCAACTATCTTTTTTGTGTAATTTTTAGGGTTATTTCATAAGCACTATAAACACTTTAAATTAGGTTGTATTTAACAAGAAGGAGGAGAGATTCGAAATTGAGATTAGAAGATCATCTTAGAATATACTCTCAAAGAATTTTCTAGGGTTTTATCTTAGTTTATCATTCTCTCTTGGAAAAACCACTTTCGGGGATTGCAAATCTTACTTTGTACTCATTGTCAATCCATCAAGTTTGTGGTTTGCAATTGGTGGTGTCTTCAACCTTTATTGCTTTGCGTAAAATTGTCAATCATTCCTTCTATTTGCATTTTTGTTAATTTTACCTTAGCCATGAGTAGCTAAGCACCCACAACTTGGGGTTGTGGGAACTATGGGTAGTTGACTTGAGATTACTTAGGTTAGTGAATTTCTATGATTGGGGTTTTGCATATATTGTCTATTTCTCTTCGTTATGATTGTTGTTTTGTGTGGCCAACACCAAATCCTGCCTACTATTATGATCCCAACCAAGGTAGTGATGAATATGAAAAGATAAATAGATAACAAGTGTCACGACCCAATCCTAGGGCCTAGACGTGACATGACACATGGGTAACCCGAAGGGACCCCAAGAAAGCCTCTTAAAACATCACTACACATCCTTGGTCATTGAAGCAATAAAGCAAGCATCAAGAGATAAAGGAATGGGAAAACCGGTGCTAAGGGAAAACACTTCCTTATCATCATAGTCAAGAGACAAGAGTCAATCCCATATCTTAGATACATAATATATCCAACAAACAACTCTAATATATAGATAGGAGCGGGGGCCAAGATAAAGTAATCGAGCTCACCATCATAGTTACATAGACAATAAAGAATAATGTCTCAATACATAATAGGAGAAACGTAGACTAAGTTCCCAAAGTGGAGGACTCATCAACTAGCTTGAATAGCACCGAACTAGCCATGTGGAGGAGGAGGATGATAAACTTGGGCACCGACTCCTACATGGTGACATCATGTAGGCATAGAGTATGTTCTAGTACACTTGAATTTACTAAGTATATAGGATACAGTGCAAACAAGGATTAAGCATCATAATTAAAATGCATAATAATAGGCAATAGACATACTATAATAATATGGCATGCATGACCAATGCATAAGTAAAACATGATTAAGTAACTCATGCTCTTATAGAATATCATATGTGTAAAAGAGACCAAGCTAGATTTCCAAAGTACAACCCTTTGGTAGGTTAGTGATGATGATGCCCTATCACTTAGGTGGATGACTATGAACCCTCATCTAGGTTGGCTATAATGCCGCCCCATCACCCATGTGGAGAAGTAAAAACCCTTCCATAGGTTGATGAGTAGAAACCCCCATCTAGGTTAGTGATGATGTCGCCCCATCACTAGGTGGAGTAATACAAACCCTTCCCTAGGTTAATGAGTGTAAACCCCCATCTAGGTTATCCGGGTTCTTAGCCCCCCCTACCACCCCCAAATTGGGCATGGTCTAATGCAACACATTATTGAATTTATCATATACATAAGCTCATTTCATCATCATATAGTTAATCATATCATATCTCATGCTTTGGACCTTCAACTCCTCAAGAAACCTCCATTGACTGACTAGCTTAGAGGGCATTCCACACAATGACCAGTGCAATTCGCGCATCTGTCGGTAGAGGGTTCAGATAAAGTAAGTAGCTCGTGAGTGAGAGGAACCAATGATAGAAAATGATCTTAGGCGTATTTATACACCTAATTAGCCAATAATGCCTAAAAATAGAGTGATTACAGAGGACAAATTAATATAGTCTAAGTGTTAGTGTGTCCTTTTCTTGTATTTTGCTGATGTAGGGCCAAGTGCACCCTGTTGGTTGTGTGTCTGCAGGATTTTTCTTTAATCAGGAAGTTGGGGGGTAAAGCCAGACTCGATGGAAGAACACAGCCCAAAATGGGGAATATGAAGATCAGTAGAAGCAACCAAAAGACCAAAAATACATATGGCGAACTTGGGTACAAGGTTGTTGAAGCTGTAAAATGCAAACAAAGGTGTGAAACCTAAAGGAGGTGCAATTCAAAAGTGTATAGAATTGTCCAATCAGCAAATTAAGCGAGAACATAGGTAAAGAAGGGGTTCGCATCGTGGACCTGAGGACCCGACATGGAAAAGTCAAAAAATGAGATCTTTATTATTTCTTTATCTTATACTTCAGGTTTTAAATTTTATTTTTACGCAAGAACTATAGTTGGAGGCGACGGAGAACACTTTTCCACCGTATTTTTGTTAAATTTAATCTTTAGATTTTGGTTTTTGATGTTTTCCACTTCATTAATGATGTATTCCACATCCATGAGTGGATAAGCCTCCATATTCTGTGGTTGTAGTAATAAACTATGTGTAGTTCTTAACTTTTGACATATATGAATGGTTTATTTCAATTATTCCTATGTTATTTCTATTTATACTTCAACGTCTGGCCAACTAATAAGTAAAATTTTTGTTCACTCAGGATTTGAGAGATGTTGGAGTTGATAGAATACAATAATATAGGGAGCTTGTTCAATACTAGGAAACTAGGTTGATTCATGTAAGGGATACATGTGACAACTACCTTTACACCTTACTTGTTTCATATATGGAAAAATAGCTTTAATGCATTTTTATTAGTCTGTGTATCCCCGCTCAACAATGTAGTTAGGCAGTCAATAATGGTAGGGCGGTAGAGGTGTGCAACCCTGTTCAATTATATTAAACTCAATGAATTAATAATCAAGAAACTAGACAGAGAGATATTGTTGAGACTAGGCAGAGTCGTAACGGTTACGACATTGGAATTGCATTTTTAATTGATATCTTCTGTGAAAGTCATATTAGTTTATTAGAAGTTATTTCTTTTACAATTTATTTTCCATAAAATAACAACTCTTTTTACTAAAAGCACATAGACGTGATAACCGAGGGAAAGTATGAATTACATTCAAATCCCTTGGGTTTGACAACCCAGCTCCTTACTCAAGACCATTGTATTACTTGTGAGACCGCATACACTTGTATGTGCTAGGGAAGCAACAAGTTTTTGATGTTGTTGCAAGGGATTTTGAAATGAATTTATTCTTTATCAAAGTTATCTTGTTCTTGTGGTGATCACTATATTTGATCTTAGCGGTGTTTTTGTGCAGGAAAGCGAGTTCTAAACAGGAAGATCAGGACTCTTATTTTTGTCAATCAAAGAGGAGAGTAGGAGTTTTGTTTGAAGCACCACCAATTGAATTGGTTGAGCTTGACGTCAAGAGGACAATATGGTGGAGGTTGATCCTATTGCAGGAAACATGGCAAATAATAATCCACCCGCACCAGTAGCCCCGACTGCCGATACAGCACCCCTACCGAGGCCAATAAGGGATATTATGATCCTAAGAACTATAAATGTCACGAGCTATTTTGTCATACCTGAGCCTAGTGGCCGGTGGGAGCTCAAACAGAATATGGTCTAGTTGCTACACTCTACTGGGCAATTCATCGGGTTTCCTCATGAAGACCCACAAGTCCATCTTCAGAATTTTCTTGAGATTACTAATACTTTCATTCCCATGGGGTGAATTGTGACTACGTAAGGATGACTTTGTTTCTCTTCTCACTATTGGGGAAGCCCAGAGGTAGTTACAAATTGAGCCGCCTAATTCCATAGCATCCTAGGATGATTTGGCATGAATATTTCTCACCAGATTCTTCTTATCAGGCAAGACAGCTAAGCCAAGAAGCGAGATCCTGAGTTTCAAGCAAAGGGATGGCAAGAACCTATATTAGGCGTGGAACAGGTTCAAAACTCACTTGATAAAATGCCTACACCATTGCCAAGCTAACAAGGTATTCGTTCATACCTTCATTAAAGGGTTGGAACCTAACACCAAGATTCTTCTTGATTCAGCTGTAGGGAGTAAAGCATTGGAAAAGACATATGATGAATTATATGTTATTCTAAACAGAATTGTGCAGGGCAACACAGAATAGAATGGAGGATCCAGCAGACCAACAGTGCAGAAACAGGCTGGGGTCTTGGAGATTGATACGATAACCAGCCTGCAGGCCTTAATGTCAGCGATGCAGAATATGATGACCACGAACTTCAACAACTTGGCATTAGGGCTAGAACAGCATATTTCGTTGTCAGTAAGGTAGCTGCAAGCCCCCGTGAATATGGTCCAATAGCAGGCGTCGGGTTGGTATGATGTATATGGGGTAGGAGATCATACAGCTGAATATTGTAGATCCAATAATAAGGCAGTAAACTTTGTGGAAAATGCTAACATGGGAGGCTATTAAGGATTTAGGAACACTTATAACTCGAATTGGAGTAACCACCCAAACTTCTCATGGGGTGGCAATCAATAGAATCATGGGCCACCACAGCAAAGGCCATAGGCCAAAAATACAGATCAGAATTAGCCGGTCCAACAGCTTGCAAGACAGGCTAATCCGATCACCATGACTGATAGTGAGGTGTTGAGACAGATCTTGGCCAATTAGATTAGGAAAGAAGAAGAAATCAAAAGGAACAAACAAGATCTGCTGAACCTAGAAAAGCAGTTAGGACAGTTGGCCACTTCAATAAATTCCAAGCCTCAAGGAGGCTTGCTAGGCAACACTGATCCCAACCTAAAGCATGTGAATACAGTCAGCACAGGAACTGAGAGGCCTTTAATGGAATTGATTCCTAAGCAAAAGAACGGGATGGGCAAAATGCTACATAGGACTCTGAGCCTGGCAATCCCAGCCTAACTAACAATGAAGCTACACTAGTACCAAGACCTCCTCCTCCATTCCCACAAAAGCTCAAGAAGAAGAAGGAAGATGATTGTTTTCAGAAATTCATCGGGCTGCTAAAATAGGTACAGAATAACTTACCTTTAATTGATGTTTTGCAGGGGATCCTAAAATTTGATAAGTATGTAAAGGAGATCATTGCTAACAAGATGAAATGGGCGAAGTACGAGACTGTGGCACTGACAGAGGCCTGCAACTCCAAGATTCTCAACAAATCACATTTACTCACCAAATTAAAAGATCAAGGAAGCTTCACTGTGCAAGTAACTATTGGGAGCCATCTAAATACTAGGGCTTGTATGATCTTGGGGCCAGCGTAAATCTCATGCCTTCCTTTTTGTTCTTATAACTGGGGCTTGGTAGGCCGAAGCCTACAACTATTGTATTGCAGCTAGCAGATCGATCAGTGGTGAGGCCGGATAGAGTGATAGAGGATGTCTTAGTCCAAGTGTGGTCTCTCATCTTCCCCGTGGACTTTGTCATCCTAGATTTTGAGCCTTATCCTGAGGTTTAGTTTATACTGGGGCATCCATTTGTGGCTACAAGAGGGGCATTGATTTATGTTGCAGCAGGGAAGCTCACCATGCGAGCCCATGATAAATTAGAAGTGTTTGATGTCTACAAGGCAATGAAGCTACTAGCTGAGTATGAGGATCTAGCAGCTATCATAGTGATAGACATTGTAGTAGCTATAAGCCAAGTGGAGATTGAAGACCCACTAGCCAGGGTACTATTAAATCAAGGACCAGTAGATGATGCAGAAGTCAGATAGATAGAAAGTGTGTTGAATGCTCACAATATGAGCATGCTGAAAAAGATGAATGAACCTTTGAACAAGTTATTGGGACCAACTCCCAAAACCTCTATGGAAGAAGCGGCTAAGTTAGAGTTGAAGCAGGTACCATCACATTTCAGGTATGAGTTTCTTGGTGAAAATAATACATTAGCTATAATCTTGTTTGTTTCCTTGACTGCAGCCCAGGTAGAAGCGGTCGTTGCAGTGTTGAAAAAGAGAAAAAGAGCCATGGGGTGGCAGATGTCTGACATCCATGGCATCATCCCAACTCTCTGCATGCACAAAATATATATGGAGGAGGGCCACAAGCTGGTGGCTCAACTGCAGAGGAGGCTAAACCCAATCATGAAGGAAGTAGTGAAAAAGGAGGTTATAAAGTGGCTGGATGTGGGGATAATCTTCCCCATATCAGATATCAAATGGCTAAGCCCTATGCAATGTGTCCCCAAGAAGGGTGGGATGACAGTTGTCACCAACGAGAAAAATGAGTTGATTCCAACTAGGATGGTGACGGGGTGGAGAATCTGCATGGACAATAGTAGACTGAATGATGTCACCAGGAAAGATCATTACCCTTGTACCCTTCATTTAACAGATATTAGATAGAATAGTGGAGTAGGAGTACTATTTTTTCCTGGATGGATACTCAGGGTACAACCAGATCACTGTCGCACCTGAAGACCAAGAAAGGACAACTTTCACTTGCCTATACGAGAGTATGCCTTCAAGTGCATGCCCTTTGGGTTGTGCAATGCACCAAACACATTACAAAGGTGCATGATGGCAATCTTTCATGATATGGTGGAGAACTTTGTGGAGGTGTTCATGGATGATTTCTCTATATTTCGGGAATCGTTTAAGAGTTGCTTGCAGAATTTGGACAGGGTGCTAGCTAGATGCGAGGAGACTAACCTCATCCTTAACTGGGAGAAATGTCAGCTCCTAGTTAAGGAGGGGATAGTCAGGCCATAAAGTGTCCAAGAAGGGGTTAGAAGTAGACAGATCAAAGATAGAGGTGATCGAGAAGCTGCCACCACTGGTGTTAGTCAAGGGAGTCTGAAGCTTTCTAGGACATGTGGGTTTCTACCGAAGGTTTATCAAAGACTTCTCAAAGATCACGAAGTTGTTGTGCACCTTATTAGAGAAAGAGGTACCATTTCACTTTGACGAATCTTGTTTGCAGGCATTTGGAATACTAAAAAAGAAGTTGGTGGAGGCTCTGATCTTGGTAGCACCTGACTGGGGTCTCCTGTTCGAGCTAATGTGTGAATCTAGTGATATAGCAGTTGGGGCAGTACTGGGGTAGCATAGAGATAAAGTCATTTACTCCATATACTATGCCAGCAAGACCTTGGATGTAGCATATAGCAACTATACAGTTACTGAATAGGAAATGTTGGTACTGATGTATGCATTCAATAAATTTAGAGCTTATTTGGTAGGGACACAAGTGGTGGTGTTCACAGACCATGCAGCAGTGAAGTTTTTGTTCAACAAAAAGGATGCCAAGCCTCACTTGATCAGATGGATCTTATTATTCTAAGAGTTTGACATCAAAATCATAGATCGAAAGGGGAATGAAAACTAAGTTGTTGATCATCTATCTCCTCTAGACACTGAGGCTCACATAGGTGAGTGACCACAAATCAGAGAAGAGTTTCTGGACAAGCAGTTGTTAGCCATTTAGCTGGAACAATTACCCTGGTATGCGGATATTGTGAATTACTTAGTAAGTGGTATGTTCCCACCCGATGCAACATATCAGTAGAAGATAAGGTTGGCCCATGATGCAAAGGCTTATGTCTGGGATGAACCATACCTATTCAAGTAAGAGTTGACTGCATGGTAAGAAGGTAGGTTCTAGAGGCAAAGATGAAGTCGATTCTAGAGAGGTTTCATGCCTCTCCATATGGGGTCCATCATGGTGGTGACCGGACAGCACATAAGGTATTACAATCTAGCTTCTTCTGGCCCACCCTATTTAAAGATGTTGTTCAATTCTCCAGGGCCTGTGACGCATGCCAGAAGAAAGGTTTTGTATCCTGGAGGCATGAGATTCCCTTAAACAACATTTGGTAGTGGAGATTTTCAACGTTTGGGGTATTGATTTCATGGGGAAATTCCCACCATCATTCTGGTACCACTATATTCTGGTAGTTGTGGACTACGTTTCCAAATAGGAAGAAGTAGCAACCTTTCCAACTATTGATGCAAAGGTGGTGAGCAAGTTCCTCCGCAAGAATGCCTTCACATGGTTTGTTACTCCACGTACCATCATCAATGATGGTGGTACCTATTTTTTGAACCAAACTGTGAAGAACTTGCTAGCAAAGTATGGGATAAGGTACAAAGTAGCCATAACACACCACCCGCAAACCAGCGGACAGGTGGAGGTGTCCAACCGGGAGGTGAAGTAGATATTGCAAAAGTCCATGAATGCTACCCGAAAAGATTGGGTTGAAAAGCTGGATGAAGCATTGTGGGCATATCAGACTACCTACAAGACCCTAATCGGAACCTTTCCTTATAGGCTAGTGTATGGCAAAGCTTGTCATCTGCCTGTAGAGCTCGAGCATCAGGCGTATTGGGTGATTAAGAAGCTGAATCTTGACCCTTAGCTAACAGGAAGGAAGAGACTTGAGCAACTAGAAGAGTTGGATGAATTACAGCTCTAATTGTATGAAAATGTAAGCTCTATAAGGAGCGGACGAAGGAGTGGCATGACTAACACATATCAAGCGAAACTTCGAGCCGAGCCAACAGGTATTACTATTCAACTCTCATCTTAAGTTGTTTCTAGGAAAATTGAGGTCCTAATAGAGTGGACCATATGTGGTGGTAGCGACCACACCTCATGGTGCAGTGGAGCTAAAAGACGTGAGAACGAACCAAACCTTTTTCGTGAATGGTCAACGGGTTAACCACTATTACAGTGTGAATGCGAATGAAACAGTGGAGACCATTGAGTTGGCGAAGGATAAATGAGCATAACATGCATCATGCTGCGACATTAAATTAGGCGCTACACAGGAGGCAACTCGTGGTGAGGTAATGTAGTTGTGTTTTATTTTCCTTTCTTTCTTTCAAAAAAAACCATATATTCCATATAAGAAAAAGTGTAACTGCGAAAAATTTGCATAAGTACAGGTCTGCAATGCCTCTGCATCGCAGATCCTGCGCCATCTCTTGTATGAATTCTTCTGCCCTCAATACCCTTCGATTCATTGAGAATTTTATTGTTTTCCTTGGTCTAACACAGTGTTTTGAGCTTTTTGAAGCATGTTCGGGTGCTTCGGAAATCTTTCGGGCCCCGAAGAAAAAAAATTAGAATTTAAGTGTCTCGCAAAATAGTAAGCATACGCGATGGGACCACGACGCGGACCCATTATGCATGCCTACATTTTCTGAACCCAAGAGAAAAATTTAATAAGTGTGAGTCTTCTTTTTCTCCAAGTCACGAAGCTAATGCGGATACACACTGTTGCTGCGCTTAGGTAAGTAAAATTCATTAAGTGTCTCTTCGTATTGCCTCTGTGTCGCGGAGCCAATGTGAAGGATTATTGATTCTGTATCTTTTAAAAAGTGTCTTCAAGTATGATCCGCATTCACTCCGCTTCACGGAGAAAACATGGAACTGTGCAAAATTTGTCGACGTGCAGACGTGGCCCCATCCCATTTAAATACCCCCCTACGCAACCCTTCGCCCATTTTTCCCCAATTTCCCCGACCCAAATCCTATTTTCCTCTAATTTTCTCCCCTTGTTCTTACCTTTTTCCCCTAAAATTCAAAGAGCTCCGCGTTGCGATTCAAGTAAGGCACACACTCTACTGCGGATACATCGTCATATGTTTCTTTTGCTTTATTTTTTTCTAAATTTCAAGATGTAAAGTTCATGATTTATGGGTAAATTCAAAATAGATTCATGCTTCATGTATCTAGCATGGGGGGAGGATGGGTGGATGATTTGTGCTTATATGTGACCGTGGGGTGCGCATCATGTGGGTGAAAACCCTAGGTCAATTTCGCGCTCTAATTTGGGGGGAAATTGGGGATTGGGTATTCTTCTCCATGCTTTGGGTCAAATTGCTAGTTGCAAAAGGGAGTTGTGACAAACACTTAAGTGTGAGGTTGAATTTGTAGGATGTGATGAAGGGGTGTTCTTTTAACTATTGAAATATTGGGATGATTTGGGGGTCTTGAGGATTAGATGCTTGTGATGGGGTATTAACGGTTGTTTCACACCACGAATTGCTCTTCGGTTCAACTGTGGCCTAGTTTGTTAAGGGGCTTCTATTGTGCGTATTTTTTGGGGGTGTTACCACACCCCGATCTTGAAAGATACTTAAGAATGAAGGGGGATATCGAGTTGTTTTTGTACGACTTTCTATAAATCATTGTCTGGTGCTCTGCATTTGGTGAATCCCTTACCGTGCGCACGGATGGTGCCTTGTTAGAGAGGGTGAAAGCCCTAGCTTAAATTCATCAAGGTATGGGGATCACTTGGGGTGTCCTGGGTGCCTTCATCGTACTTTGTGCTTCATTTGTGGGAGTTTTGTGTATAGTTATCAGAGCTTATGTGTGGAGTTGATTGCTTGGCACTCTTGAACTTAATAAATGGACATACTATATTGTTAGAGTGGATGGTATTACTTGGAAAATATTAGTTTGCAGTGCATTGTGGGGTGATTAAGCAACATGACTTGAGGAAGTCTGAGTACCCTCGCCACATGGCCATGAGTTTAAGTGTGGGGTCCCCAATTTTGAGTAAGCACAAATTTTATACTTGTGTTTTGCATGTATTATGTCTTCAAGTGCACGACGAGGTAGATAGTCAGGCAAGCCAAGAGCCACCAGCACAAGGAAATGGCCCCGAGATATCCCGAATGTGCCCAAGGACACTAAGAGGGGGCAGAAACCTCAATACAGGGCCAATGCTTTCAATAGAGAGGGACAGAGGTGATAGCAGTCTGATGATGAGACAAAATACTACCCTGAAGCCCCTATTGACGTAGAGACCCTTCGGGATGAGTTCCCCCAAATTCTAAATCGTTGTAATCAATTGAGATTAGGGTTCTTGTTCCAACCACCTATGCCTTGCAATCTGAACTTGGTTCAGGATTTTACGCCAATATGAGTGAAGAACCACAGTCCCAAATGGTGATTGTTCGTCGATTGGAGATCAACTTCTCACCATTGGTAGTCAACCAGATCTTGAGAACCCCCGAAGAGGCCTCAACAGGGGAATTCATTGAGTTATGTCGTTACCCACCCTACCAAGACATCAGGCATAACATTTCTGGGCGTAGGTCCACGGCAAGATAGGTCTGATATACTGAGTAGGGTTATCACTTCTCTTTTCCTTTTGCTCACATGTCTAGGGAGGTTAGAATCATGGTGAAGATCATGATTCAATCTTTATTTCCTAGGTAAAACTTCACCAATTTGCCGAGGGATAGAGTGTGCCTCACATATGCAATCATGAGGGCCATGCAGTTGAACTATAGGGAAATCTTCAGACTGTCGATGCGGAAGGCCAAGACCAATAAGGGTTGCAGGTATGCCTTTGGGGGCCCTATTACTTCTTTGTGTCATGACGTCGGTGTCCCTAAGTAGGAGGCAGACTACTGTCCGGTCATTTAGGCCCCCTTATGTTGCCACTAACATTAAGGGACCTGACATACACACGGGCCCAGTCCTGACTACAGCGTCGAGGGCCTACCGGGACGAGTTGATTATGGGTTGTATGTACGGCCTTGAGATGCTGAGGCACTGGATTGGCGGTTAGCCTTCTATACGAGAGGAATTATAGGAGGTTAAAGTGGAATACCCTCTATATGTTCATGCAAAAGTCGTGCTACACATTGGACCCCAGTTTCACTGAGCCAGTGGATGATGACATTCCTATGAAACTAGGGTAGGAGCACGAGGACAAGGATGATATAGAGGCTGAGGAAGATGAAATAGCGGATATGCCTCCGGTGTATATAGGCGGTGAGCCCATCCTACCAGGTCCTGGTGATGCTTGAGCACTACAGTTCCTACCTTGCAGGTTATGTATGGTTAGCACTAAGGGCATTGCTAAATTTAAGTGTGGATGCGAATTTCCTTTATTTGTCGTGATGCTTCCATTAGTCTATTTCTTGTATGTATTAAGACAATATGTTTTTATTTTCGCTTTTTGTTTATGTTTGGACATCTTTTAATTTTGTTGGGTCTGTAAATATTGGCTAAACTACTAATATGATACATGGATGCTTTTCTGTTGATAATTTGTGAATGCATTAGATTGTTGGTAGTTGTATGCCTATTGATATTAGCTGTGTGTTAGTCATAGTTGAGTGATGGGGGCCCTATGATGGATGGATGACAACCTCCTAAGGGCGTTCATCAAATTGAGTTCATATAGAGTGTGGTAGTATGTAAATGAGCATCAAGCGTGAACCTTTGAACATAGTTTAGGGTGAGTGTTTGAACCTTGTGAACCACTGAGTATGCATGCTTAATTAGATGAATTCATGGGAATACCACAATAGGGACTCTAGTGCTAACCTTGTGATGAAAATGTGCCATGTGTGAGTAAGCACATTGTGTGTCTCGGTTGTGATAGGTTCGATAATTTGCCCGGTATATAGAGTAGACTTGAGAGGAATCAGAAAAAGAGGAGATGATCTAGGCATTTCGTTGAACAATGGAATCAATCCTAGTTAGCCCTATTGAGCCTTACTTATTCTTTCTCTAACCACATTTCAAGCTAATCCCATTTTCTTGATGAATTACTGGATGTTGATCCTAATTCCCTAGCGCTCGAGCATGGTGGATAAGAAAAGAGGAAATGAGAGTGGACACCCGACAGGATGTGAAAGAAGAAAGTGTAAAAAGGAGAAAAAGAAAAAAAGTGAGTAGTTTAGAAAGAGTCTTCCAAAACAGTAGGGGTTCGCATCGCGAAGCAATCACGAATACACACTATTTTAGGCCCAAACTTTGTCAGTTAATACAGTGCTAGTCCGCGATGCCTCCGCGTCGCGGATCCATCGCCTATGCGCACTGGAATAAATATATATATATATATATGTATGTATATATATTCTTGGATTCTTTTAATTATTTCCCTTAGCTTAGTCAGTGTTTGTTTAGAGTGTCCACTTGTTGATAGGGGTTATGTGTTGGTCAGATTAAATAGATAGGAGTACTCACATTATAAATTCAAGAAGGTAACAAGGGTTGTGAGTAAAGGGGGCATGTAAAGAGGGGAAGTGTATGCTACGAGTGCATGGGAATTGAACCGTGTCAGCCATATCCATAAATGAATCCCACCTAGTCGCAACCTACATTATAGCTAGATAAGGACCTACGTAATCCTCTAAGGAAAATTCCAACTAGGTATACATTTACATTAAGAGCAAGCTTATGGAATCTTGAAGCAATTTGAGACATCTTTTCTAAGCGTGAGAGTTGTTTGTATACACAATCTTGACCTTTTTATTGGATTTGTAGTGATGTCAATGGGTAATTCTTCTTGGTGAGGGAACATGATCGTTCAAGGTACGAAACTAGTTTAACTATTAAATATTCTACATGAGTCTGCATGTATACATGAGTGTAAGGAGCAAACGGTTTACGCCCGAGGCATCGGCAGTGTTCACTGTGATTCATAGAGTTCGATCACATGATGGTTAGTGTACAGACCCCTGTAGGGAGTCTCATGAATTTGTAGTAGTTTGCCTAAGGGCGGACAAAACTCTAAGTGTGGGGTGGTGATTTCAGGTGTATTTATACCCTTAATTAGCCAATAATGCCAATAAATAGAGTGAATTCGGAGGACAAATTAATAGAGTCTGGGTGTTTGTGTATCCTTTTCTTGTATTTTGTTGATGTAGGGCCAAGTGTGCCTATTACTTGTGTGTCTATAGGATTTTTCTTTCATTTGGAAGTTCAGGGGTAAAGCCAGACTAGATGGAAAAACACAGCCCGGAACGGGGAACATGAAGATCAGTAAAAGCAACCAAAAGATCAAAAATCCACATGGCAAACCTAGGTACAAGGTTGTGGAAGCTATAAAATGCAAAAAAAGGTGTGAAACCTAGAGGAGGTGCAAGGTCCGCATCGCGGACCTGTTCATAATGTGCAAAATTGTCCAGTCAGCAAATTAAGCAAGAACATAGGAAAACAAGGGGTCCGTATCGAGAAGTTGAGGACCCGGCGTGGAAAAGCCAAAAAATGGGATCTTTATTATTTCTTTATCTTAGACTTTAGGTTTTAAGTTTTGCTTTTATGCAAGAACTGGAGTAGGAGGCGACAGAGAACATTTTTCCACCGCATTTTGGTTAGTTTAATCTTTTGATTTTAGTTTTTGATGTTTTCCACTTCATTCATGACGTATTCAACGTCCATGAGTGACTAAGCCTCCATATTCTACGGTTGTAGCAATAGACTATGTGTAGTTCTTAACTTTTGACATCTATGAATGGTTTTTTTCGATTATTCCTATCTTATTTATATCTATACTTCAAAGTCTGGCCAACTAGGGAGTAAATTTATTGTTCACTCAGGATTCGAGAGATGTTGGAGTGGATTGAACACAATAGCATAGGGAGCTTGTTCAATACTAGGAAACTAGGTTGTTTCGTGTAATGGAGACCTGTGACAGTTACCTTTACACCTTGCTTGGTTCATATATGGGAAGATAGCTTTGATGCATTTTAATTAGTCTGTCTATCCCCGCTCAACAATGTAGTTAGGAAGTCAATAATAGTAGGCCGACAGAGGTGTGCAACCCTATTCAGGTATATTAAACCCTGTGAATCAATAATCAAGAAACCAGACATAGAGAGATATTGTTAAGACTAGGAAGAGTCGTAATGGTTACAACCCTGGAATTGCATCTTTAATTAATAACTTGTGTGAAAGTCATATTAGTTTATTAGAAGCTATTTCTTTTACAATTTATTTTCCATAAAACAATATCTCTTTTTACTAAAAGCACGTAAATGTGATAACTAAGAAAAAGTACGAATTACATTCAAATCCCTTAGGTTCGACAACTTGACTCCTTACTCAGGACCATTGTATTACTTGTGAGACTGCGTACACTTGCGTGTGCTAAGGAAGCAATAGAAACCCATAAACCATAGCTTAGAGATGAACTTAGTGAAGATTGTAGATGGAGACTTGAAGGTTGAAGAAGAACATTGAAGTAGAACCTTAGCTTGGGAAGAGTTTTTAGGACTTGAGTTTTGGGAGTGAAAAAATGGTTAAGTGTTTGAGTGAATATTGGGAAGTGTTTAGGATGATATGAGGGTGAAATTTGGCTAAATATGGGTAACAACACATTTTGAAACACTTAGGCCCAAGACTTAGATGTCTTAGACCGAACTTAAAAAAATAGTCCCCAAAAAGAACAGAGGCACATCGCAGAGGCGACGCAAAAAACCCTCTGGAAATTGCACTTTTGGAATTTCTTAATTGCTAATCTTTCGCTCTTAAATCAGGGTTAAACCCTTGTTCATCTAATTTTGACCTCCTGAACAAGAATATGAAGTCATATTATCGAAATAACAAATGGATTTTGAGATATATGGAATTTAAATTTCTGGGTATTCCGAGGCATGTTTTCGGGAACTTTTTGGGGTTGTTTCAATAGGATTCGATTGATGTGCTCTCATCTAATCAACCAAAATTGACTAAGGGGAGGTTGACTGCGACAACAGTTAATGGTTAGTTGGCACACCATGGTTGCCGACTAAGCGCCATAGTGAAATTCGACCTTCACCTTCACAAGAGGGCTGGAAGATCCTAAGTTACCGTCCTGCGTGCGAATCTCTAATTTTAGTTATACTATCTAGCCTAATCGAGTCAACAAACCATGGGAAACACAATGCCCAAGTTTTCCCTAAAATTGAGTATTTTCCCACATCGTAGCATAGTGTTTATTTTACTTTATTCTTGAATCACAAACACTCCCCCCCCCCTCCTAATTTAGAGATTTTAGTTATAGATACATGAAATGATTGATAGTGAATTCTCGTAGTCAAGCCCTGTATTCCCTGTACATTCCTAAGTTTTATGCATCAAAAGTGTTGTATTTTGATAGCACATCAAAACCCTCAACTTAAAATTGTTGCTTGTCCTCAAGAGATAACTCAATCAATATAGACAATACAGTAACACACAAACCTCATCTCAATGGCATACACCACATATAATTCAAACTCAGGTACCCACACCAACTTTTCAAAACAAGATCAGATAGCTATTTAGCAAGCCAAAGCACACGGGTGCATGTGAAAACACAATTATGACAAGCAAGAGCATATCAACAGTCCATAATCACTGAATAAGTCAAATGCTAATAATGCAATGCAAGTTCCTTCAGAGAAAGAAGTCCATTTGTGACACTCACTGATGATTTCATATTATTTTCCTTGGGCTATGCAAAAATACTCACCCTCACAAAAGATATTCATGCATGATGACTAATACCATAGGCTTACCCCTATACTTATGACTTAGACCTTCAATTAACTGGACAAGGATCACTTTAGGACTTTCTAGGCTTGTAATGTAGGCTCAAGGAGCTTTGGTATGATATTTTGGAAAATAGTGACTAATGCCCCTCCTTGAAAATGCGTTTTTCCACACTTTTGCCTTACCAACTTCATCATTTTCACCTTATTTTTAATTCTTCTTTATTCAAGATTTTTTGAGTGCCTTCATCTTATTTTTTAGCATTTGCCTTATTTTTAAACTTCATTTTTCTTTTTCTTGCTCAATCTAAGGCATCTTTCATTTTTCTTACACCCGATACATGTTTTTTCTTCTTTTTCTCCCTATTCCAAACTCACCTCCTTACTTTTTGTGCTTCTCCTTTACACCGGCCACCCACAACTTAGGTAGCCTATAGTGAAGTACACAATATCTATTCCTCAAATCAGGGTCACTTTTAGTAGCAACCATCAATTTACACTTTTTGCCTAACTCAAGGTTCACAATGCTCAAGTAAATACCAGGGCCAATCTCAAATTTTTCACTAGACAAGGTTAGGCTAAGTAGGTGTTTTAGAAAGAATTGGTACATGTAAGGCTCAAATATTTGGAACAGGGGATAAAGCTTCATTTGGTTGGTCATTTTAGGCTAAAGTGGACTAATTAAAGGACAAAGGCCTAAGATGCTTTCCGAATCCATTTAATCTACAATCTAGCTTAGAGTAACAAGGCAAGTTCTGAATTAAATGAAAATACATGAATCCAGTAAAATAAGTTCATACTCACATGGAATTGCATAGATTATCAACAAGAAACTCACAGTTTATGCTTTGTATCTCAAATTACCTTCACTTATCAGAACAAATATTGTCAAACCTAAACATGCATGGTTGCCACCAAACTATTAATCAAAAAAAATTTGGTGGGTACCATTTTCCAAAACAAAACATGAAAACATGTTACATGCCATAAGTATTGTTACTATATGCTACAAATATTATCTAAACATCCTAAACATGTTGGTTCAACAAAAATTAAATATCCACAAGGAAAAAAAACACAGTCAAGAAAACCTCGGGATCAAAATTTGGGGTAGTTATGGACCATAAGCTACTCAGACTTAACTAAGGCCCATCACTACCCACACACTATCGAAAAAGATGTGCATTATCCCCAGTGCACAAAATAAATCAAAAATAGAATGTAAGGGGGTCAAAAACATACCTGGGTACCTAAGCGCTATGGTCCACCTTGGGTTGCCTCCCAAGCAGTGCCTAATTTATTGTTGCGGCACGATATAGCTACCATGAGTACTCAGATTTCCTCAAGATCCCATTCTTTAACCATCTTGATCTCATCTACATTTCCAAAGTATGTCTTGACTCTTTGGCCATTTACTTTGGAAGTACCTTTATTTTGTCTCTCTAATTCAATGGCCCTATGATCGAAGATGTGTACTACCCAAAAGGGTCCCAACCATCTAGATATGAGCTTCATGGGGAACAACTTTAGTCTAGAATTGAAGAGTAGCACCAAGTCCCCTAGTGTGAATTGATGATTTTATATGCCGCGGTCATGTTGTATCTTCATTCTTTGCTTACACAAGGCTGAGTTCTCATATGCTTTCAATTAAAATTCATCAAGCTCGTATCTTTCCAATCCAGATCCAACTTCTTCAATGCCCACATTGCTTTCTGCTTAAGTTCCACTGGAAAATGACATAACTTTCCAAAAACAAGCTGATATGGGGACATGCCATAGTGGTTTTGAATGCAGTCTTCTATGCCCATAATGCATCATCCAACTTTCATGACCAAATCTATTTAGTGTGTATTCACGGTCTTAGATAAAATTTGTTTAATTTTCCTATTTGACACTTCCACTTGCCTACTCATTTAGGGATGATAAGGCGTTGGCACCCTATGTTTCACTCCATAATTCTCAAGAAGAGATTTAAAATATTTGTTACAGAAGTAAGAAACTCCATTGCTAATGACAACCCAAGGAGTACCAAATCTCAAAAAAAGATGTTCTTTTTTCGGAATACTATGACACTTTTACCCTTATTGTTAGGTAGAGCCACGACCTTCACTCACTATGATACATAATCCATAGCAACTAAGACGTACTTGTACATGTTAGCTAACAAATGGTCCTATGAAATCTATTGCCTACACATCAAACAACTCAATCACCAAAATAGGATTTCGAGGGAGCTCATGCTTGCGAGTAACCCCACCTTCTTTTTGGAACTTGTCTCAAGCTTTGGTATAGTCGTGGGCATCTTGGTGGATAGTGCGCCAATAATAACAACATTGTAAAATCTTGTGGGTTGTTTTAATCCCACTATGTTGTCCACCCACTAATGATGAGTGGTATGCCTCAAGTATGCTCATCATATCGAGCTCAGAAACACAGTGACAAATAATCCCATCAGCATATACACAGAATAAGTATGGGTCATACCAAAAGAACTTCCTCATATTATGCATAAACTTCTGACAGTGATGTGTGTTTAAGTCAGGTGGCACGATATCACTCACCATGTAATTTCCAAAATCTGCTAACCAATGTATCAGATCATGCGATGCAGCCAACACTCTCTCATCAAGGAAGGAATCATTTATCTCCAATCCATCATCAAACTTCATCATTGCTCCATCTTCTAATCTGGATAGGTGATCTGCAACATAATTCTCTGTCCTTTTTTTGTCTATGACATCAAAGTTGAACTCTTGCAAGAGAAGTACCCATCTCATCAACCTTGGCTTCGCATCCTTCTTAGTCATCAAATATTTAATTATTGAGTGGTCTTTATGCACCACTACTTTGGCTCCCAATAGATATGACCTAAACTTTTTGATTGCAAAGACCAACACGAGTAACTCTTGTTCTGTGACAGTGTAATTTTTCTGGATTGTATTCAGGTCTATGCAGGCATAATATATTGGATATAATATCTTCTCCTTGCACTATCCCAAAACCACACCTAGAGTGAACTCACTTGCATCATATATGGTTTCAAAGAGCTTGGACCTGTCTAGAGCAACAATAATTGGTGCTGAGATCAACCTCTTCTTTAACTATTCAAAGGCTTGTATACATGCATCATCAAACATGAATTTAGAATCTTTATCCATTAATTTGCACAATGGGTGTGAAATTTTTAGAGAAGTGTTTTATGAACCTCTGATAGAATCTTGCATATACTAAGAAACTCCTCACACCCTTTACTGAGATGGGTGGTGGAAGCTTCACAACCACCTCCACTTTATCATCCACCTCAATGTCTTTGCGAAATATCTTGTGTCCAAACAGAATACCTTCATTCACCATGAAATAATACTTTACCCAATTTAGTACGAGATGACTTTCTACACATATTTGCAACATGTCATATAGGTGTTTCAAGAAATCCTCAAATGAGTTTCCAACCATACTAAAGTCATCCATGAACACTGCAATAGTACTCTCCACCATGTCTGAGAAGATGGAAATCATGCATCTCTAAAATGTTTGTGAGGTATTACACAACCCAAATAGCATCCTCTTAAATATGAAGGTGCCATAGGGGCATGTAAATGTAGTCTTCTCCTGATCCTATGGAGCGATGATGATATGATTATAGATGATGCCCATTAAGAAAATAGTACCACCTCTTTTCTGCGAGTTTGTCTAGTATCTAATCCCTGAATGGCATAAGAAAGTGATCCTTCTCTGTTGAGACATCGTGCTTTCTGTAATCCACGCATACCCTCCATCCTGTGATTGGCCTCATTGGGATCAATTCCTTGTTAACATTAGGTACCACAGTGATACCCCCTTTCTTTGGAATGCACTGCACTGGGCTCACCCATTCACTATCGGCGATTGGATAGATTACTCTTGCTTCAAACCACTTAATGATATTTTTGCATACAACCTATTGCATGGGAGAGTTTAGGCGGCTATGATGCTCATGTTCGGCTTGTAGTCCTTGACTAACTGGATTTTGTGTATATACCCTAGGAGGGATACCAATAATGTCTACAATAGTCCATCCGATGGCCTTCTTAAATTGTTTAAGCACTGTTACAAGGGCATCTACTTGATCATTATTAAAATCAACAACTATTATAACCGGCAAAGTGTTGTTGATTCCCAGAAATGCATACTTCAGATATGCTAGAAGTGCTTTCAGTTCTAACACTGGTGGGTCTTATATGGAGGGCTTTGTGGGTGGTGACTCCCAATTCTGCAAGTCTAGCTCTAGTTTTGTTTGGCGTCTAGGACCAAAAGAGATCCCCAGAGTATTTGTTGTCTCCTCATAGTTTAGGATACCATCACTGTCAATGTTCATCAATACTGCCACCAAAGTGTCATCACCCAGTCTTACCTCATGTGGTACCTCTGGCTTAGCATCATCAATTGTCTTGATAATCAAAACCACTCTCATATCATCATCATTCCTTGCTTGCTGCCATATATTGAACACGACCTAATCCTTCCAAATCTGAACTTGAGTAGACCCTTCTCTATATCCACTAAGGTGCGACCGATAGCTAAGAAAGGTTATCCCAAAGTAATAGGAACTTCAAAATTAACCTCACAATCAAGGATCACAAACTCTGGAGGGAATGTGAATTTTTCAACCTTTACCAACAAATCATAAAGTATCCCCATAGGCTTCTTCACCATTCTATCCATCATTAACAACTGCATGTTACTAAGAGTAGGGGCTCCCAATCTAAGCATCTTGTAGATCGCAAGAGGCATCAAATTGATACAAACCTAAATCACATAGTACCCTTGTAAACTCCACATCACCTAACATGCAAGATATAGTGACAGCACCTGGATCTTCACGCTTTTGAGCCAAGGACTTAGTAGTGACAACACTACAGTGTTGAAGCTCTTGAGAAAGCTCCTAACTCACAGTGTGCTTCTTGGTAACCAAATCCTTCATATACTTTGCATAACATGGCATTTTCTCCAAAGCCTCAAGAAGAGGGATGTTGATTGATAGTTGCTTACGCATAGAGAGAAAGTGTTTGAACTTGCCTTCCTTCTCCCTCTTTTTGATTATTTAAGGGAAAGGAGGAAGAGGCCTTGGGACGGACTTATACTTCTATGGCTCTTTGCCTGCTTCAATACACCATCCTTGATATAATCATCTCCTTCAACCACATCTCTATCTGGAAATATTTTCTCACGAACATCTTCTACCTTAATCGACATATGAGGATCAATGGTGCTCTTGCCACCTCTAGTAGTAATTGCCATACGTTGCCCTTTATTATTTGGATTTTACATTGTATTGCTATGCAATATGCCTTTCTGACACTGATTCAATTAAGTTGACACTTAACCAAACTATTGTTCAAATTATTTAATAGCTACGTAATAAGACTCCATTTTTTGATTAATACTTGAAATATTGGATTTCATGCCCTTTATAGTTTCATCTTGTGTCTCGTCCTTCTTAAATAAGTGATCAAACATCTACTCAATTCTGGAATTGCTTGCACCTATGTCTCTCTTATATGGTGGCACATATGGACCCTTTCTGAAACTATCTCTTCTCCCCCAATTTTCTTTAGGACCGCAATTCCTATCAAAATAACTACCTCGGTTGTCTCTATAAGATCGATCTCTACCATAGTTCCAACCTTTGCTTCCTTGACCTTGGCGCCAATAGTCTTGATTGGACCCTTGGTCCTTGATCAGGAAGCCCTAGTCTGATCATTCACAAAACAGGCATCCTCCTAAAAATAAGGCTCCTCATACATAGATGCACGTGTAGGTTGGGGAACAACCCCACTTACTCTTTCGTGGTTTTGGTTGATAACCACATCCATGCTTGTGCGAAGCTGAGCAAGTGGTTGCATAATCTCCTCATTAATTTTGGCTTGCTTTTAACCAACACTCAAAGCATATGAACCTTTTGTGGAAGCTCTAAGTTGTTGCCCCCATGTACGATTTGTCTTGACCACTTGCTCCATAAGCTCTGCAATCCTTGAAAATAGTTGATCTAGAAACACACCCCGCATAATAGCATTTGTACAAGCCGGACTATTCTAATCAAGGGAACGGTAGAAGATCTCCATCAAGGCATCACTAATTATCTTATGGTCAGGGATGCTCCTCAAACACTCAGTTAACCACTCCAAAGTAGTACTTATCGAATCATTAGGAGGTTGCTCAAAGTTGTTGATCTGATCCTTCAATTTAAACTTCTTCGATCTAGGGAAATACCTCTCCAAAAAGGCCTTCTGTAAATCTGCCCAACTAGTGATTGAACTCTGTGGGAGCTCAGATAGCCATAATGCAGCATTGCCAATAAGAGACAATGGAAGGATATGAAGTCCCATAATATCCACAGATAGATTTTGTGTCACCGTCACACTATTACAAACAAATGTCACACTATGCAAGTGCCTATATGGATCCTCTGATGGTAAGCTCACAAATAGCCCACGGTTTGGCAACATCTGAAGTAACCCACTGCAGACAATGAACTTTGTGTCAGTCGGTAGTGGTGGCAACATAATAGCCTCTGTCACATCCATAGTCATATGGTTCAACCTATACTGATTCCATTGGTAAGCATTGGCATCGATCACCCGAGGTTGTGGAATGTTCTCCAAAGAAGGTAGATTCTAATCCCCATCATTTTGGTTCAAAGCAGCATTGGTCGCGTTGTTGGTCTTTGGCTATTCTTCTAGTAATTCTTTGTCTTGATCAAGTGGAGTTAAGGGATTGCCTTGACTCTGAGTGTTGGGAATACGGTACTAGTATACCCTGCAAAGAAACAAAAATAAAAACAAAACAAAAGTAAAATAAAGGGAACTAAGGATTAACACTCAAATTACTTAATGAATCAACTTAAGTCTAGTCGTATTTCCTGCAACGGCACCAAAATCTTTTATATCGCACAAGTTACACCTCCTTTTAGAGGATAATGAGGTCATTGTGAAGATATAAAATCTAACCAAAGTTAGGGTCGAACCCAAGGGAATATGTAGACTCAAATAAAATTCATCAATAAGCAATTAACCAACTCAATTCCCTAAAGAGGGAGGGGGGTTTCAATGTTCAACAAGAAAATAAGCTAAACTATCACACGAGACAATCTATAATGGAGAGCAACTATGGTATTGTGTTCCCCATGATTCCCATAGTATCCCTAGATAAACAACTCATATCAAGGGTATAGCATGTAGGACGGTAATTTAAGTTCTCCAAACCCTTTGGTCTAGGTGAGAGGTGAATTTTGCAATGTGACTTGGCCCATCTCCATAGTATGCAATACTAACCATTACATATAGTCCCAATCAACCTCCCCTTGATCTAATTTGGTTTATTAGATGAGAATACATTATCAAATTTTATTAATCAATCTCTTTTCCTATTCATTACCACCTGAATCGGGAAGGTAATACTAGTTAAGTTCTAATGTTGGTCACTACTATAAAACATGCAAAATGAAGAGAATTGATTAGTACATGCATATACCCAATCAAAGAATTGCAAAATATCTGAGTCTATTTTGTTAAATCTTCATAATTTCCACAACCCTAGTTGTGGATTTAGCTGCTCATGCTATGGGTGGATGAAGAAATTATGAATTGAGAAAACATAATTGAGCGCTTACCCAATTGAATTGAGAATCAAGCAAATCCAATATTTATTGAGAATCATAAGATGTAAGATCAAATTAATTTGCAAGTGTATTTTCCTCCAAATATTGAGGTCTCTAAGTACAAAATCCCAAATGTACTCTCTAATGATGTTCTCTACTATACTCAACTGAAAAAAATAACCTATAAAGAACTATTTATATTAATTGTTGTTAAGTCTTGAAAAAATAGAAAAATTGGTTGGCGGACTATGAAATGTATTTACGACTCATAGTGTCTTCTACGAGTCATAATTGGGTCGCATATTCAACTTTTGAGATCTTGGACTTCTCTGCTACGAACCATCTTCATGGCTCGTAAACTAATTTACAACTTGTACTTCAGGCTCGTAGACTTCAACTGCTTCAACTTATCCCTCATTGGAGATCCTCACGAAATCTATCTATATGACTCATAGAAAGCTCTATGACTTGTATAGAGGTCTCATGGACTTTGAACTTCAGATCTCACCCTTCATTGGAATTTGTCAAGAAACTACCTCTACGACCTATAGACTGCTCTACTATTTGTAGAGGGTCTCGTAAATCACCAAAAACTAAAAAAACTCTGTAGTTTTGCCCCAAAGTCATGCCGACCTGCTTTCCTACAAAACTAGACATAAAAACAGATAAAAATCATAGATGTCACATTGGGAATACAGAAAATTCTAAGTTTTAGACATCAAAAGTGTTGTGTTTTAACAACACATCACTCAATAGGCACAACAACTATCCAAAACATTTCCACAAGGCCAAAGTGCCCAATTCCGGACTCAATCAATAATTCAAACATGGGAAACCTACTTTCAACCAACATAATTCAAATTTAAATAGGGATTTGTGTCTAAATACCTTACCCCATGCATTTTTCAAATCAATCATTCAAACAAGGAAAATTAAGGGTTTTAACTAAACCAAAAGCTTACCAACAATTGAGATTAAATCGAAGAAGACAAAGGAGGTATGTAGTCTTAAAATCCTAGGTTGCCAGAAATTTTGCCGAAAAAAGGGTGTTTGGTGGCCGGTGGTGATCGAAAGTATGAGGGTGTAAGGTAGGTTGGGTCAATTTTGTAAATTTAGCTCAAGAATGGTGTCAAAATAATGACCCCGGTATCTATATATTACCCTAGTTAAGTAGAAAGATAATGGGCTTGGACTCTACCAAACCCCGATTATCGACCGTAGAGGGTTTTACAACTCATTAATCAATAGCTCGTAAATCATGGTTTCGTAGAACATCCAAATCCTACTTTTCTGGACTAGGTTTCATGAACCAATCTATGAGTTGTAAAGTAATTTATGGCTAATAAGTTCATCGTAGAGACACCAATACTTAACAAATTTACAGAAAACTTACTTGGGGTCCAGGAGCCCCATTCATAACTCGTAGTTTGATCTATGAATCATAAAGTTGGCTCATGCACTAGATTGCATTTTTTATGCTTATTGGAAATCTCTACGAGATGGGGTATGAGTCATAAAGTATTTTAGTGCCTGTAAACCCAGTCAAAGAGACTCAGTTTGATGCTCTTCTCACCCATAAAGGATGATTTAGTCCTATACCTGCATACTATTCATTGAATACACTTTTACCCTATATGCAACTAGCCTTTTGTCCATAACTACTATAAAAACTCCAGAAAACAAACTACCTATGAATCTAAAATTGAAAATAAACCTATAACTACGCTATTACATCAAAATCCTCGGATTGCCTCCTAAGTAGCAGCTGATTTATTGTCGCGGCACGATTTGAACACATTGGTTACTTAGACTTCACCAATTGCCCTGAATTCATTCTTCAAATCATCTAGACTCTTCATGGACAGACAAATATCCCACTTTGACCAGCACATCATATAGTATCCCCATATGCTTCTTCACTATGCAATCTGCCATTAATAAGTGCATACTAGTTGGAGTAGGGGCTCCCAATCCAAGCTTCTTGTAGACCGCAAGGGGCATCAGATTAATGTTGGCACGTATATCACATAGTTCCCTTGCGAACACCATATCTCCAATGGTGCAGGGTATAGTGAAAGCAACTAGATATTCTTTCTGAACCAAGGACCTTGTAGAAAAGGCACTACAATATTGGAGCTCTTGGGAGAGCTCCTGACTCATAGTACGCTTCTTAGTGACCAAGTCTTTCATGTACTTCGCGTACCCTGGCATCTTCTCTATTGCCTTAATGAGAGGGATATTGGTGGAGAGTTGTTTTAGCATGGAAGGAAAGTTCTTAAATCTACCTTCTTCCTCCCTCTTTTTGATTGTTTAACAGAAGGGAAGAAGAGGCCTAGGAATGGGCTTCAACCTCTATGGCGTATCAGCAACTTCACTCACCCCATCCTTGCCATAATAATCTCCTTCATCCGCATCTTTTGCTGCACCATCTTTTCTCGAACATCTTCCTCATCAATTGGCATGGGAGGATCTAGGGTGCTCTTGCCACCCTGAGTATTAATTGCCATACACTACTTGTCATTTTTGGGATTTTGAACTATATTACTAGGTAGTGTACCCATCTGACGTTGACTGAGTTGAGTTGACACTTGATCGAACTATTGTTCTAGTTGTTTGATAGCGACAGAGTGAGAGTCTATTTTTTGATTAATACTTGAAATTTCTGATTTCATGCCACTTAGAGTCTCATCCTGTGTCTCAGCTTCTTCAAAAGGCAATCAAACATCTACTCAATTCTATAACTGCTTCTACCTGCATCACGGTTGTGTGGTGGCACATAAGGACCATTTCTGAAGCCTTCTCTGCAACCCCAATCTGTATCTCTCTCTTGACCCATGTTTCTATCATAACAACCACCATGGTTGTCCTTATAAGCTCCATCTATATGATAGTTCTGACCTTGGTTTCCTTGACCTTAGTGCCAATAGTCCTGATTGGACCCTTAGGCGTTGGTCTGGAAACCCTCCGTCTGATCAACTACCAAAAATACATCCTCATCATAGATGGCTCATCGTACAAAGGTGCATAAAGAGGTTTATGAGCCACTGTATTCACTCTCTCTTGGCTCTACTTCATCATCACCTCCATACCTATATGAATTTGAGCAAGCTATTGCATGATTTCTTCATTGATTCTCGCTTGCTCTGGACCCATACTGACAGCACATGAACTATTTGTGCAAGCTCTATCCCACTTCCCCTATGCATGATTTGTCTTGACCACTCTTTCCATTCACTCTATCATCTTTGTAAATGGCTGATCTAGAAACATGCCCCCCATTATAGTGTCAGCACAAGCCTGAGTGTTCTCATCAAGGGCATGGTAGAAGATCTCCACCGAGGCATCATCAACTATCTTGTGCTCAGGGACGCTCCTCAGATATTTTTTGAACTGCTCCAAAGTAGTGCTTATCGAATCACCAGGAAGTTGCTCAAAGTTGTTGATCTGGTCCATGAACTTGAGCTTTTTTTATCTAGGGAATACCCCTTTAAAAAGGCCTTTGGCAAGTCTACCCAACTGGTGATTAAACTCTGTGGGAACTTAGATAGCCATGATGCAGCATTGCCCATGAGAGACAATGGGAAGACACGAAGTCCCACAGCATCCATAGATAGATTTTGTGCTCCCATAACATATTTACAGATAAATGCAACAATATGTAGATGGCTATGAGGATCCTCTGATTGTAAGCTTATAAACAGCCCATGCTTCTGCAACATCTGAAGTAACCCACTAGACACTGTGAACTTTGTGTCTACTGGTAGTAGTGGAAACACAATAGCTCCAATCACCTCCATAGCCATAGGGTTCAACATGTATTGATTCCATTGGTAATCATTGGTGTTTAAATCCTAAGGTTGTGGAATGTCCTCTAAAGGAGGTAGGTTCTCATTACCATCATCCTCATTGTTATTCATGTTCAGAGTTGCATTGGTCACATTATTGGTGGTGTCTTGGGCCATTCTTCTCAACGTTCTGTGGATCTCTAGATCAAATGGAGTTAAGGGATAACCTTGACTCTGAGTGTTTGGAATACACTACACTTACACCCTGAAAAGAAACCAAAAACAATGAACAAAAGTAAAATAATGGAAATAAGGATTAACACTAGAATAACTAATGAATTGACTAAGTCTGGCCGTATTCCCTAACAATTTCACTAAAATCTTGATGTCCCCCAAGTTACACCTCCTTTTTATAGGATAAAGTGGTCATTGTCAAGATGTATAACCTAACTAAAGTTAGGGTCGAACCCACAGGGAATACGTAGACTCAAGAAAATTCATCAATTTGCAATTTGAATTGTCAACCAACGTGATTTCCGAATAAGGGTAGGGGATTTATAATAATTGACAAGAAAATAAAACTAAACTATCAGAAAAGAGAAGTCAATATGGAGAGAAACTAGGGTATTGTGTTACCCATGATTCCCTAACTCAGTATCACTAGATAACCTAATTCTTTTCTAGTGTATAGCATGCAGGATGGTAATTTATGTTCATCAAGCCCTTTGGTCAAAGGTGGGAGGTGAATTTCACTATGTGACTTGGCCCATCTCCATAGTGTGCATTACTAACCATTACCTATTAGTCCAAGTACAACCTCCCTTTGGCCCAGTTTGGTTGATTAAATGAGAACACATCAATCAAATCTTATTAATTAATCTGTTTTCCTAGTCATTGCTACCTTGATCTAGTCAATAACACTAGGTGGGTGCTAATGTTTTCCATAACTAAAAAACATTTCAAACGAAGAGAGTTAATTAGTACATGCATATATGCCTTCCAAGAATTATGAATCATCCTATTTTACTTTGTTAGTTCTTCATAGTTCTTATAACCCTAGTTGTGGATTTAGCTACTCATGCTATGTGTAGATGCAGATATTATGAATTGAGAAGACATAATTGAACACTTACACAATAGAATTAAGAACAAGCAATCCAACTTCAACAAGAATCACAAGCTTAAAGATTGAATTAATTCACAAGTGTTCTCAAAGACTCTCTAATATGATCTTATAATTTTCTCTCTCAAAGTGATAATTTCTCTGAGTACTAGGCAAAAACTTATGAAAAATAACCTAACAGACCAATTTATAATATTAGAATTCAAGTCCTAAAAAAATAGGAGAACTGGTCGGCATGTCATATGAAAGGTACTTTACGAACCATATTGACTTCTACGGCCCATAATCAGGTCTCACACTCAGTTCCTAAAAGTTTGGACTTCACTTCTATGATACCCCTCTATGACTCATAAAGTGATTTACGGGTCGTAAAGGGGGTTCCATCTGATGACATTCCTGCAAGTCCACTTTTCTGATCCTTAGGGAATGAATCCTCTTCTATGACTCATAAAATCCTCTACAACTCAATAGCATGTTTATAGAATCAACTTCAGAAATAATTCCCTCAATGGGAATCTTCACAAAACCTCCCTACGGCCCGTACATAGTCTCGTAAAATAGTAAAAAACAACAACTTCTACAATTTTCCCCAAAATCATAGCCAACCTATAATCCTGCAAATCTAAACACAAAAACACATAAAATAAAGTAACATCGCATCGAGAACACACAAAATTCCAAGTTTTAAGCATCAAAAGTGTTACACTTTTGTATTATCTATATGACGTACATTGTGATATTCATATCAACCATCAGAGTTTGCAGTATATTACGACTTAGCAGGATCGAAGTTCTAGCCAGAGATGGTGGATTGAGTTGCTATATGACTATGATATTTCTATTTTATACCATCCGGGCAAGGCAAATATGGTAGCAAATGCCTTGAGTCGGAAGATGGTGAGTATGAAAAGCCTACACACCTGGCAGTTGAAGACCGACCATTATCCTTAGACATACAAGCCTTAGCTAACCGATTGGTTTGATTGGATATTTCCGACTAAGTATTGGCCTTTATTGGGGCTCTATCTTCTCTATTTGACTATATTCGGGCTCGACAGTTCAAGGATGGGTTGTTAGTTTGTATCCATGATATAGTGTTGTAAGGGGCCCAGGCTACAGTTGATTTAGATTGAGTCCTAAGATTTGATGGCCAGTTTTGCATTCCTAGAGTGAGGGATTTGATAAAGTTGATTCTATAGAAGGCACATGACTATCGATATTTGATCCACCCAAGCACAGCTAAGATGAATCAAGACTTGAAGTAGCATTACTGCTTGGATGGAATAAAGAGAGATATTGCAGATTATGTATCATGTTGCCTCAGTTGCCAGCAGGTGAAGGCTGAGCACCAACGACCTGGTGGCACACCAGTCATTGCCCATTCCCAAATGGAAGTGGAAGCGAGTGATTATGAACTTTGTTGTGGGGCTTTCTCTTACTTTCAGGGGTTATGATAGCATTTGCATGATAGTTGATCAGTTGACTAAGTCTACACACTTCCTTCTGATTCATTCTACCTTCTAATGTTGAGTAGTTCATCTATATTTACATTCAGGAGATAGTCTGATTGCACAGGGTGCCAGTATCGATCACATCTAACTATTTGGAGGGAGTTTCAACGAGAGTTGGGCACCCAGGTTGATTTGAGCACAGCATTTCACCCCTAGACTGATGGCCAGTTCGAGCGCACTATATACATTTTAGTGGATATGTTACGGGCTTGTGTGTAAGAGTTTGGGGGTCATAGGAACTAGTTTCTACTGGTAGCTGAGTATGCCTATAATAAAAGCTATCACACCAGCATTCAGATGGCCCCTTTTTAGGCATTATACGGCCAAAGATGTTGCACTTCTATTGGATGGTTTGAGTCTACAAAATTGGGTTAGTACATTAAATATCTAATGCAGGATACTATAGTCAAGATCTGAGTTATATAGGATAGGCTGAGGACATCTTAGAGTCGGCACTAGAGTTATGTTCACCATAGATGTTGGTTCTTGCAGTTTGAGTTTTGAGATCGAGTATATCTGAGAGTGTCGCCCCTGAAGGGGGTAAATTGAGTCCCTGGTATATTAGACCTTTTGATATCTTGAGGTGTGTTGGGCTAGTTGCTTATGAGTTATCCTGACCTCCAACTTACTTTGTTATATACCCATGTTCCGTTTATCAGTGTTGCTCTGGAACATTCCAGAAAAGTTACATGTTTTTCAGTATGATGCAATTGAGTTAGATAACCATCTAAGTTTTGTTGAGAAGCCAGTAGCCATTCTAGAAAAAGATACTAAGCAATTGTAGTCGAGGGTCATATTAATGGTTGAGATGCAGGCAATGCCATTTGATCGAGGAGACTACTTGGGAGATGGATTTACAGATGCGGGAGTAGCACCCGAGCCTACTTAAGCCATCAGGTATGGTTTCTACTTTACTTTCACGGACGAAAGTCTTATAAATGGGTGATGTTGTAATGACCCTGTAGGTCATTTCTATGTTTTTGTATTTTTCTGCAGGTTTGAGATATGGTATAGTTACCTCAGACCTATTGTGGCTTGTTGGGATGATTAGAATGACTAGTGGTTGGTTTATTTGGGGGTTATGTGGATTTCGAGTTAGCTGAGAAGTTATACTCGTAAAATGAATGTTTGCGTAAAGTCCTAGTGAACGACCTTAGATGGGATTTTGACGTCTCCATTAGTTTCGAAATGGTCGAATTATGCTAGGAGCATGTTCAGTACAGTTATACCGCGTCTCGCAAATTTAGCCGCTGAAGCCGATTAACAGTTGACTCTAACAAATTTCTCGAGAATCATTCCTTTGATGACAATTTTGATAACATGGTCAGCTCTAAAAATCAATTTTTCTATAGGTTTCACGACCCAAGCCTAGGGCCTAGACGTGACCCGCGAATAGGGAACCTGAAGGAACCCAAAAAAAGCCTCTTAACTTGTCATTACACATCATTGGTCAAGAAAGCATATAAGAGACATAAAAGAGTAAGAATTGGGCAAAGGGACTAAGGGGAAAGGTTACATAAAATCATAGTCAAGAGACAAAAGAGTCAAGGCTCATATTACAGATACATAACATGTCCAACAAACACTTCTAATACATAGATAAGAGCGGGGGCTAAGACAAAGCAACCAGGCTCACCCTCATAGTCAAAATAGAACATAAAGAAGAATGTCTTATTACATAATAAGAGCAACATAGACTAAGGTCCTCGAAGTAGAGGACTCACCAACTAGCTTGAGTAGTACCGAACTATCCATGTGGAGGTGGAGGATGATCAACTTGGGCACCGGTTCCTACATGGTGATATCATGTAGGCAAAAGTATGCGTTAGTACGTTTGAATGTACTAAGTATGTAGGATACAATGCAATAAGAGATAGGCACCTTAATCAAAATGCATAACAATAGGCAATAGGCATAATATAATAATATGGCATGTATGATCAATGCATAAGTAAAACATGCTTAAGTAACTCATGTTCATATAGGATATCATATGTGTAGAAGAGACCAAGCTAGATTTCCAAAATACAAACCCCTTGGTAGGTTAGTGATGATAGCACCTGTCACCTTGGTGATGGGTGCTACCATCGTAAAAGGAATTTTTGGATAAAGTCCTAGTGAATGACCTTAGATGGGATTTTCATGTCTCCATTAGTTTCGAAATGGTCGAATTAGGCTAGGAGCATGTTCAGTACAATTATACCGCATCAAGCAAATTTAGTCGCTGAAGCCGAGAACAGTTGACTCTGATAATGTCCTCGAGAATTGTGCATTTGATGATAATTTTGATAGTATGGTCAGATCTGAAAATCAATTTTGCTATAGGTGTCATGACCCAAGCCTAGGGCCTAGATGTGACTCGTGAATGGGGAACCTGAAGGAACCCAAAAAAAGCCTCTTAACTTGTCATTACACATCATTGGTCGCGGAAGCATATAAGAGACATAAAAGAGTAAGAATAGGGCAAAGGGACTAAGGGGAAAGGTTGCATAACATCATAGTCAAGAGATAAAAGAGTCAAGGCTCATATTATAGATACAAAACATGTCCAACAAACACTTCTAATACATAGATAAGTGTGGGGGCCAAGACAAAGCAACCAGGCTCACCCTCATAGTCAAAATAGAACGTAAAGAAGAATGTCTCATTACATAATAAGAGCAACATAGGCTACGGTCCCCGAAGTAGAGGACTCACCAACTAGCTTAAGTAGCACTGAACCAGCCATGTTGAGGTGGAGGATGATCAACTTGGGCACCGATTCCTACATGGTGATATCATGTAGGAAAAAGTATGCGTTAGTACGTTTGAATGTACTAAGTATGGAGGATACAATGCAACAAGAGATAGGCACCTTAATCAAAATGCATAACAATAGGCAATAGGCATAATATAATAATATGGAATGTATGATCAATGCATAAGTAAAACATGCTTAAGTAACTCATGCTCATATAGGATATCATATGTGTAG
>JAOTQR010082265.1:0-38919 GCA_025774065.1 Solanum ossicruentum | reverse complement strand
TATATATATATATATATATATATATACACACACACACACACACACACACACACACACACACACACACACACACACACTAGTATTCATACTCGCGCAGTGCGTGGAAATTTTTTAGCCTATAAAATTCAAAAATAGTGTTCATAAATAAAAATTAAAGACATTGATAACACCAAACACTTTCTTCATAAATATTAGTTATACAATAAAATACCTTTAACTAGTGTAATGATGTCACGACCCAAGCCTAGGGTCTAGATGTGACGCGGTGAATGAAAAGTCCGTGACACATCTTTGGTTGCAGAAGCAAAATAAGAAAACAACAATAGTCAGTTATAAAGAGGGATGCGAGACTAACGAAAGTCTTTCGTAACCATATAAACATAAGAAGAGTCGAGCTTATAAGCATATATAAACATAGTATCCAACAATACCTCTACTGAAGAATGGAGCGGGGGGAAAGACACCTCCCGGGATCACCCTCATGATAATAAGTATCGAATATAAGGAACAAGTCTCAACATAGAATGAATAAAATGGATATTTTCCTCGGAGTTGAGGACTCACCAAAAGCTTTCTTCAAGAACTGAATTAGCCACGTGGAGGAGGATGATCAATCGAGCTTCTGTCCCTATATGGTAATATCATATAGGCATAGAGTATGCATTAATACTTGGAATGTACTAATTATGCGGGGTGCAAAGCAATATAAGCCATAATAAGCTAGATGCATATCATAATCAATGGATATAACTTAATATGACATGCATGAGCAATACTTGTAATGAATCATGCATGAAAAACATTCAACTAGCATATATAACATGCATATGTGGGAGGAGACCTTAACCTACATAAACCAAGCTAGCTACTACTTGGAATCCGAGGCATGACACCCCCTCGGTAAGGTGATCGAGGCATGACACCCCTCGATAAGGTGTGGTCTACTTGCCAAGGTAAACCAAACATGACCCACTTGAGAGAAAAACATGAATTAGATGGATCCACTAGTAAATTCCTTTTTAGGAAAATAATATATAATCATATGGTGACACATAGTTTAGAGACTAAAGACTTTATATGAGGACCCCTTGCTTTGAGCCTTCACGTTATGCCTCAATCGGTGCTAAGTTTAATACTTAAAATATTCATAACTTTAATCATAACATGAATAACTTGTAACATACATAATAACATGACATGAGTAGCTCATTCATATGATTGACCTCTACTAGTGAGCTTAACTTGAATATGAGCGAAAATAGTAATCATACTTGACCCCTTAACTTGACATGAATGACTCACAAGAGGATAAAATCTTGAAGTAAGACTCAAATTGTTACTTGTAAAATCATAAATATCTTTTATGAATTAAATACATGTTGGGGAGCCCATAATTATCTTGAAAACGCTCGACTTTAAAATCATGCAATAGTTCATCAATAACTTAGGAAACCTTGTAATGTAATTTAATCAAATACATGGTGAGTTCATGATACTTGCTCAAAATTATGCAATATATAAGATATATAGACAAGAAAGAGTAAATCAACTTATGTTAAAGTCATGTAATTCAACCCACCAATATAGTAATAAATCCCTTATTTTGGGCGTCATGGAAATCATTCAAAATTCCATACTCAACAAGTTGCCAACATATTTCATGCATAGGAATAATAATAGGAAATACTCATAAGAGAATTAACCTCAAAATCATGAAATCTAATAGAGAGGAAAAGTTTGGCTTCACAGGTGGAAGGACCCGATGAATGAAGCCCACATACCTAAACTTGGAATTTCTTGGAGAAAACTTGAAGGAGACTTGAAGCTTGGGGTTGGGTCCTTGCCATCCAAATTTGTTCTTGAGATCCTTCAATTTTAATGGGGGTTTTGATAATGTCTTGAAGAGGTTTAGAGATGATTTTTGTGAGTTCTAGAGTTGAAAAATGACTAAGTATGAACGATTTCACATTTAAATGGGCATCGAGTTATTACCCCAATGTCCTTGGATGAAATATGAAAAACAGGGGAAAAATTGCAAAGGTTCGCGGCCCCGGCATAATGCGGACTTGTCGCGAATTAGAATTCAACACTAATCCGCGCCCAGACCACGTCGCGCCTAGGGCGCGGATGCTCACTGGAATTCATCCTGTTGCAAAAATTATTTTTCACTACAGATCTTCTAAAATCCGGGGGTTACCATTCCTACTCAACTTTGCCCCTGATCAAGAATATGAAGTTGGATATTCGAAATCACCCACGACTTTTGAGATATTTGGAAAATACGATTATGGGGCATTCTGAAGTACATGGGGTGTTTCAATATCTGTCCCTTGGGAACATTTGTCCTCGAATTTCAAAGAAACACGCATGAGAGAAGTAATTATGAAGCTTTCAGCCCAACATGAATGCAACAAAAGCACTTAAACATCCTACTAAAAAAGTTTCATATATATGCATTAAAATCATCAAAACTTGTCAACATGAACATATATGTATCCAAAAATGATATAAGGGCTGAGATTTGAGACTTGAAATCATGGATAGGGCTTAGTTTATTACCTTCGGCTAGAGTAGATTGGAAGAAGTATAGATATTGCTTTTTCATGTCCGCTTCGACTTCCCATGTGACACTTTCAACTTGTTGATTCCTCTAAAGGACCTTGACGGATGCTACCTCTTTGTTTCTCAACCTTTTCACTTGTCTATCTAATATCTCCACCGGGACATCCTCATAGGTCAAATTATCCTCCACAACAGCCACAACTTCTAAGAGCACTATAGCACTTGGGTCACCCACACACTTCCTCAACATCAACACATGGAAGACCAGATGAACCATACCCATATCCGAAAGAAACTCTAATTCATAAGTAACCTTACCAATCCTTCTCAAAATTATATAAGGTCTGACAAACCTTGGGATCAGTTTTCCTGTCTTGCCAAACTGGACTCATGGGTGAGACCTTCAAGTGAACTCAATCATCAACATTAAATTCAAGGTCTCTCTTCCTCACATCGAAATAAGACTTTTGTCTACTTTGGGCTGTCTTCAATCTCTCCCTTATCAATATTACCTTCTCCAAAGCCTCCATAACCAAATTGGGGCCTAACAAAGCCATCACTCCCACATCAAACCACCCAACCGGGGATCTACAATGTCTACTATATAAAGCTCCAAAGGGAGCCATGCCTATACTAGAGTGGTAGTTATTGTCGTAATAAAACTTAATAAGTGGAAGATTTTCATCCCAAATACCCTTAAACTTCAAAACACAAGCCGTAAGAATATCCTTAAGAGTTTCAATAGTCCTTTCGGCTTGGCTATCCGTTTGAGGTTGAAAAGCTGTGCTAAGCTTGACCTTGGTACCAAGACCCCTTTGGAAGAACCTCCAAAATTGAGAAGTGAATTGAGCACCACGATCTGAGATGATAGACAAGGGTACCCCATGCAACCTTACCAACTCATGAATATACAATTTGTCATAATCTTCAACACCATATGTCATTTTAACTAGTAAAATGTGAGCCGAATTTGTCATCTTATCAACGATAATCCAAATGGAATCAAAGTGTTTCCTAGTCTTAGGTAAACCAATCACAAAATCTATGTTGATCTCTTCCCACTTCCAAGTAAAAATTTCTATGTCATGGGCTAGGTCACCCGACCTTTGATATTCAACTTTCACTTGTTGTCAATTGTGACATTCGGCTACAAATTTGGCAATATCCTTCTTCATGCCACCCCACCGATACACCTCCCTCAAGTATCTATACGTTTTTATAGAACCGGAGTGAATATAATAGGATAAATTATAGGCCTCTTTCAAATCAACTCCCTTAAGTCATCAACATTAGACATACATAGTCTACCTTGGTACCTAAAAATACCATTTCCCCCTTGGGAGAAAACCACCACTTCACCATCCTTTACCAAAGCTTTCAACTCTAGCAAGATGGGATCAAAGTCTTGTTTTGACTTGACTTCTTCAATCAAAGAAGATTTGGAACCATTGAAAACCACTACCCTACCATTTTCAACTTCATTCAACCTAACCCCCAACCTAACTAACCAGTGAACTTCTCTAGCCACCTACTTGTTACCAAATTAATATGAGCTAGACTACCCATTGACACTCTACTTAGAGCATCGGCCACGACATTAGCTTTGTCAGGATGATAGTGCACACTCATGTCATAATCCTTAAGGAGTTCTAACCACCTTCATTGCCTCAAGTTAAAATCTTTTTGTGTGAATAATGTGAGGACAAAAATACATATCTCTTATGATGCTACTATGAGTTATGAAATTATGTATGATATGAATATGTATATGAATTGAGTACTCCGTGGGATTGTTGACCTAGCATCCAGCGGACCATTGATGGTAGTTATTGTCCCATAACTATGTTCCACCATAGTGTATTGTGTTATAACTATTGAAAAGGTCATATTGTAAAGTAGATTACATTGTAATCCCTACCGAAAAGATTGTATGATAAGGTAAGGACATTTCTTTATACTTACCGAAACGGCCATGCCGTAAGGTAAACATATCTTGGGACATCTACCCAAAAGGTTATGCCATAAGGTAAGCTTATCTTACAAAACTCTCCAAAAAGGCCATGCCATAAGGTAGAGGATATTTGGCAACACTCTCTGAAAAGATTATATTGTAAGGTGAGTGGCTAGTTTACCTTGGCAAAGTAGACCACTCTTTTTCTGATCTGGAGTGAACACCGGGATTCCACGTAATAGCTCATTTGGTCTTATTTGTTGGTTATGGTCCCTTCCCACCTATGTATGATATGTCACATGATTTAATTATTCTTTTTGCACATAATAGCTAAAAATATTGATCATTCATGTCATTTATATCCATTCATTATGAATATGCATATTGTTAAATTGTGGATTATGCTTGTTGTACTGTACCCTGTATACTTAGTACATTCGAAGTACTAACACATACTTTTTGACCTACATGATCTTACATGTATGGACAAGCTCCTATCAATCCTCCTCCTCCACGTGGCTAGCCAGATCATTTGAAGATTTCTATTGGTGAACCCTCTACTTTGAGGACAATATCCACCGTACTTTCATGCTTTTGTTAAGACTTGACTATTTTAGGTACTTATCTTTTGAGGCTGAGTTCGGGAGATGTCTTGGTCCCGTTCCATTCGTATTAAAGGTGTTGTTGGATATGGATATTTATGTATTGAGCTTGACTCCTATTATCACTATGCTATTATGAAAGACTTCCCTTAGTCTCTTTATTCCCTTTTATGCTTGTTGTATGTTGATGATGAGATGGAAGTCCCATTTCCCTAAAACATCCCTAGAGTGTGAGTCATACTTACCCACCCTTTAGACTTTATTTATTATGTGATTCATGTAAATCCTTTAGTCCAAAGTCCCACTTCCCTTAGATTTATTTATTACTTGCTTGCTTATTAAATTATGCTTCCTCTACCAAGGATGTACTAATGATATGTTTAGAGGCTTGTTTTGGTAGCTTTCGGGTTTCCCATTCAACGTGTCATGTCTTCGTGCTAGGCTCGGGTCATGACAAGCTTGGTATTAGAGAACTATGTTTGCTAATGGTCCTTAAAAATCCAACACACAGTGTCATGTCGAGTCTTGTTCATGTTTGTGAAGCGTGCCACTACTATGAATAGGTAGCTATGTGGAATTATAGGAAATGGTTCACTTCTTCATTATCCATGTCATGATTTAGATTTAATATAAAGTTTCTTTCTCTAATAGGTGGTCCTTTTCTCTTTTAGATAATGGCACAACCAAGGAGAATGGCACAAAGAGCTCCAACGCTCGAGGAGGGTTCGGACCCATCAACTCCTCAAGCTCCCCAAGAAGATCTGGACATGCATGTCGAATGCGAGAATGTCATTTTTATGTTGGCATAAGACGTGACCAACTAATTAAACTAAGGAGCCCAAGCACCTCATGCTCTCATCCTGGCTTCAAGGGTAAGGGATTTTACAAGGATGAACCCTCTAGAGTTTTATGGCTCTAAAATGGAAGAGGACCCCTAAGAATTCATTGATAAGATGTATAAAGTGCCTGCTATTATGGGGGTGAGTTTGGAAGATAAGCTGGAACTTGCGGCCTATCAACTCAAGGACCTTGCAAAAATTTGGTTTACTTAATGGAAACTAGAGAGGGAGAATAATGATCCCATCCCACGGGAGGAATTTAAGGCCGCTTTCATCTTTTCTTCCCTATTAAATTGAGAGAGGAAAAAATGAAGGAGTTCATGAATCTCAAACAAGGCTCCATGAGTGTAAGGGAGTATTCACTTAAGTTCAGCCTGCTCTAAAAATATGCTTCTTACTTGGTTGCTGACTCTAGGGCAAGGATGAACAAATTTGTGTCAGGGGTATTCGACTTGGTGTATAAAGAATACAACACTGCTATGATTGTGGGTGACATGGAATTGTCTTAGCTCATGACCTATTCCAAGAACCTAGAAGGGGAGAAATTTAGGAAGAGAAGGAGTGGAGAGTCCAAGAGGGCTCAGTATGATGGTGTTATTCAAGGTGCTAAGGGTGACCGTTTCCAACAAGGCCACAAATTCCAAGGTCAAGGGTCCTATAATGCACAAAATTAAATATTTGCTGATGATAGGGTGCCTAACCTTAATGGTCAAGGAGGCAATGGTGGAGGGACTCGACGTAGGTGCCCCAAATGTGGGAGAAATCATAGTGGCATATGTTGGAGTAACACGGGTACATGCTTTGTGTGTGGCAAGATGGGCCACAAAATTGTTGATTGTCCTCATGTTCAAAACAAGGGTAAAGATAGTCGTCCTCAACAACAAGGTGCTCATGCTGATCAAAGGTCATAAGGTGGCCAACAAGGGGGTTCTCCACATCACAATCGATTTTATGTTATTTAGGAGAGACAAGGAGTGGATGAAGTACCCGATGTTGTTATCGGTAAGCTAAAGGTTTTTCATTATGATGTGTATGCTTTATTGGATCTGGGTGCCACTCTTTCTTTCAGTACTCCTTTTGTTGCTAATAAGCTTCAAATGTGTCCCAAATTTTTGTGTGAACCCTTCATGGTGTCTACCCCCGTTGGTGAATCCATTATTGCTAGTGGAGTCTAAGGGGTTATCCCATGTCTATATTGCATAAAGTCTTGCCTTGTGATTTTATTTGTTTTGACATGGAATATTTTGACATTATTCTTGAAATGGATTGGTTACATACATATCATGCTTCCACGGATTGTAGAACTTATGAGGTTAAGTTCTAAATTCCTAATGAGTCCGTGTTTAAGTGGGAAGCTCATAATTCAGTGGTTAAAGGTAGGTTCAATTCTTGTCTTAAGGCTTGAAAATTGATTTCTAAGGGTTGCATTTACCATCTTGTGAGGGATAGGGATGTTGAGTCTAAAAGACCACCTATCCAGTCAGTTCTAGTGGTCAATGAGTTTCTTGATGTCTTTCCCAATGAGATTCCCAGTGTTCTTCCCAGAAGAGAAATAGATTTTGGTATAGACCTCCTCCGCAATACACAACCTATCTCCATTCTCCCTTACCGTATGGGCCCCATGGATTTAAAGGAGTTGAAGGACAAATCGAGGTATTTATTAGAGAAGTTCATAATGCCTAGCAAGTACCCTGGGGTGCATCGGTGTTTTGTGTAAGAAACAAAGATGGCTCACATAGAATGTGTATCAACTACTGGCAACTTAATAAGGTCACTATAAAGAACAAGTATCCTTGTCCAAGGATAAATGATCTATTTGATTAACTACAAAGGGCTAGTCATTTTTCTAAGATTGAATTTTAGTCCAGACACCACCAAATGATGGTTAGAGAGTGTGATATTCCCAAGATGACTTTTTGGACTAGGTATGGACAATTTAAATTTATGGTGATGTGATTTGGCTTAATTAATGCACTGGTGGTATTTATAGATCTCATGAATAGAGTCTTTAAACCCTATGTTGATATGTTTGTGGTGGTATTCATAAATGAAATACTGATTTACTCCAAAAGTGAAGATGAACATGTGATCATTTGAGGGTAGTGTTGCATATTTTGAGGGATGAGAGATTGTTTGTTAAATTTGATAAATGTGAATTTTGGTGGAAGTAAGTTGCATTCCTAGGGAATGTGGTGTCGGGCGATGGAATTAAAGTGGACCCTAAGAAGATGGAAGTGATAATATATTGGCCTAGTCCCTGGATTCCAATGGATATAAGGAGTTTCTTAGGCTTAGCGGGATATTACAGGAGATTTGTTACTAGTTTCTCTTCAATTGCTTCCCCATGTGAAAATTGACATAAAAAAGGCAAAATTTATTTGGACTGATGAATGTGAAAGGAGTTTTCATGCATTGAAAGACAAGCTTATATTTGCTCCTATTTTTTGCTCTACTGGAATGGTTAGAAGGGTTTGTGGTTTATTGTGATGCTTCAAGGTTGGTTTTAGGTGTATATTGATGCAAAGTGACAAAGTCATAGCATATGTTTCTTGGCAACTAAATGTGCGCGAATGTAATTATCCTTCCCATGATCTTAAATTGGCATCCATGATATTTTCTTTGAAGATATGGCATTATTATTTTTATGGGGTTCATGTTGACGTATTCATCGACCACAAGAGTCTCCGATATATATTCATAAAAATGGATCTTAATTTGAGGCAAAGAAGGTGGTTAAAGCTCCTCAAGGATTATGGCATGAGTGTGCACTATCATCCCAACAAAACTAATGTAGTGGTCGGTGCTCTATGTAGAGTGTCCATGGGAAGTGTAGCTTATATTGATGATGATATCAAGGAAGTGGCTAGAGAAGTTCACTGATTAGCTAGGTTGGGAGTTAGGTTAATCAAGTTGAAATTAGAGGTGTGGTGGTTATGAATGGTTCCTAATGCTCTTTGATTAAAGAGATCAAGTCCAAACAAGGCCTTGACCCTGCTAGCTAGAATTGAAAGTTTCAGTGATGGATGATAAAATAGAGGTTTTCTCCTAAGGGGGAGATGGTGTCATTAGATTCTAAGATAGGTTACATCTGCCTAATGTTGATGGGTTAAGGGATTTGATTTTGAAAGAGGCACATAATTAGTCATACTCCATCCATCCCAGTTCTACAAAGATGCATAGAAGCTTGAGGGTGTTGTATTGGTGGGGTGGTATGAAAGGAGATATCTTAAAGTTTGTACCCGGTTGTCATAATTTCCAACAAGTCAAAATCGAACATCAAATGGCGAGTGGCCTACCCCAAGATATAGAAATTTCTACTTGGAAGTGGGAGGAGATCAACATGGGTTTTGTGCACTTATATTTGGGTTATTGTTTGTAGAATGACAAATTTGGCTCACTTTCTATAGGTTAAAACTACTTATGGTATCAAAGATTATGCCAAGCTAAATATTCACGAGTTTGTTTAGTTGCATGGGGTACCAATGTCTATTATTTTAGATCATGATGTTCAATTCGCTTCTCATTTTTGGAGATCCTTCCAAAAGGGTCTCAGTACCAAAGTCATGTTTGCATAGCTTTTTATCCTCAAACAGGTGGTCAAGCAAAAAGGACAATTCAAACTCTTTGGGATATGCTTAGGGCTTGTGTTTTGGAGTTCAAGGGTAGTTGGGATAAACATCTTCCACTCAGTGAATTTTCTTACAACAAGAACTATCATTCTAGCATTGGGGTGGGTCCCTTTGAAGCTATATATGGTAGGAGTTATAGGTCCCTGTATGGGTGGTTTGATGTGGGGAAAATGGATTTTTGGGCCCGAATTCAATTATCGAAGCTATGGAGAAGGTGAGGTTGATAAAGAGAGATTGAAGATGGCTCAAAGTAGGTAAAGATATACTATGATGCGAGAAGGAGAGATCTTGAATTTGATGTTGATGATTAGGTGTATTTAAAGGTCTCACCCATGAAGGGCGTGGTTTGATTTGGCAAGAAGGGAAAGCTGAGCCCAAGGTTCGTAGGGCCTTATAGAATTTTGATGAGAATTGGTAAGGTTGCCTACAAGTTGGAATTTCCTATGGAGATGAGTATGATTCATCTAGTCTTCCATGTATCTATGTTGAGGAAGTGTGTCGGTGACCCAAGTTCTATAGTGCCTTTTGGATTTTTGGGTGTTGTAGAAGAAAACTTGACCTATGAGGAGGTCCAGGGGGAAATATTAGACAGGCAAGTGAAGAGGTTGAGAAACAAAGATGTGGAATTAGTTAAAGTTCTTTTGAGGAACCAACAAGTCAAAAGCACCACTTGGGAAGCCGAAGCAGACATGAAGAAGCGATATTTGTACCTCTTTCACTTTGTTCAAGTGTAAAGTAACAAATTAAATCCCATTTATGATGTCAAGTCTTATGTTTTAGACCATATGTCATTTTTGCATGCATACATGTTCATGGTAACAAGTTTAGATGATTTTTTATGTATTGGTTTGAAACTTTTAAGAATAATGCTTAAGTGTATGGATTGCATTCATGTTTGGCTGAAAGCTTTCTAAACACTTCTCTTACATATATCTCCTTTACATTTGGGGATGAATGTTCCAAGGGAGATATAATGTAACACCTCTCACGCACCTCAAAAAAATACCCTATAGTGTATCTCATGGATATCTCAAAATCCGTACATGATTTCACAAATTCGACTTCATATCCAATTTCACGGGGTAAACTTGTGTAGGAGAGGGATGGTCTTCGATTTTTAGATGACCCATAGCTAAAAATAATTTATTATTTTGGGTGATTCGGGGCTTAACCAAAAAAGTGTACGACCAGTCCGCAGGACTTGTCGCCCACTAGTGCAAAAATGACTTAAACCCATTCCTAGGAAAAAATAGGAAAAAATTGAACTTTGCTCAAAAATGTACTACTTAACTACAAGTCTGCGTCGCAGATTTATCGCGCACTAGTTCAGAAAGTTCATTAATTTCTTATTTTCACTTAAGGGCAATTGGATAGTAACCCAATGCCTATATTGACGGGAGACCCTTATTCCTTAACTATTTCTCAGCCCGAAAGCTCTGAAAAATATCTCGAATCCTCTCCAAAACATCATCAACTATCCCATTAAATTTCAAGAATCTCAAGAATTTGCTTTTGAAATTCAAGAACCCATTTCAAGCCCAAGTCTTCCTCAAGTCTTTCTTCAAGAAAACTCCAAGATTATGGTATGTGGGCTTCATTCATGGGGATTCTTCTATCCATGAAGCTAGTCCTTCTCTCTTTATCAAATTTCATGATTTTAAGGTTGTACACTTTATGGCTAATTGGTATTTGGCGTTATACATATGATTTATATTTGAATTCTTCAAGTAATGATTTTATTATGCTTAAACACCAATTGGATTTCAAATTATGTTGGAACTTATGATATTAAAGTTTGTACTCACTATGAAAAGTGATGAAAGAACTTGTGGATTTTAGTTGGATTTCATGATACCCAAAATGAGAATTTTACAACAATGTTGGTGGCTTGATTTGAATGATTTTAAAATGAATTAATTTTACTCCTCTCATGTTCTATACTCTTGAATTACATGATTTCAAGCTAACGTGTATATTACCCACTACATTTTGACTAAAGTATTTGACTAGATCCAATATTGATGAGAGTCTTATTGTAAGTCATGTGAATTATACATATTCCAAATGTTGAAGGGCTGTTATTGATGCTATGAGCTCATGAGAATATTACAAGTGTATGAATGATATGAAGCCCTTTCTTGATGTTATGATGTGATGGTTTGATGAGATACTCTAATGATGCTGCCATGAGTTATGAAATTATGTAAGCAATGAATATGTATATGAATTGAGTATTTCATAGGATTGTCAATCTTGCACCAAGCGTACCTTGGATGGTTGCCATTGTCCCACAACTATGTGTCACCATAAGGTATTGTGTTATATCTATGAAAAAAGGTCTTATCGTTGGATAAATTACATTGTAATCCTTACCAAAATGATTGTATTGTAAGGTAAGGACATATCTTAATACCTACCGAAAAGGCCATGCTGTGAGGTAAACATATCTTCTGACTCCTACTAAAAAGTCTATGCCATAATGTAAGGATAGCTTGTGAAACCCTCCAAAAAGGCCATGCAATAAGGTAGGGTATATTTTACAACACTATCTAAAAAGGCTATATCATAAGTTGAGTGGGTGGTTTACCTGGCAAAGTATATCACTCCTTTTTTGGTGTGGAGTAAACATCGAGATTCGACATAGTAGCTCACTTGGTTTTATTAGCCGATTATGGTTTCTTCCCACATATGTATGATATAACACATGATTTAATTATTCTTCATGCAAGTATTAGCTAAAGCATTGATTATTCATGTCATATTGAGCTTATATCAATTCATTATGAATATGCATATTGTTAAATTGTGGATTATGATCCCTTGTTGCATTACACCTGCCTACTTAGTACATTCTAAGTACTAACATATACTTTTTAGCCTAAATGATCTAATCATGCAGGGACTGGAGCTCCTGACCATCCTCCTCTTCCACCTGACTAGTCAGATCGTTTGATGATTGTTATTGGTGAGTCCACTCTGGGAAGCATATCCACCTTATATTCATGCTTTCATTAGGACATGTCTATTTTTTGGTACTTATATTTTGAGAGTGAGCCCAGGAGAGGTTTTGGCCCCCATTCCATTCATATTATACGTATTGTTAGATATGGATATTTATGTATTGAGTTTGACTTCTATTTTGACTTTGTAGTTACGAAGGACTTCCTTTAGTCCCATTATTTTCTTTTATGCTTTTTTATGTTGATGATGAGATGGATGTCCCAAGTCTCTAAAACATCTGCATAATGCGAGTCACACTTACCCGCCCCTAAGACTTTATTTGTTATGTGATTAATGCAAATCCTCTTCCCTATAACATCCCCATAGCATGAGTCCAAAGTCTGCTTCCTTTAGAATTATTTGTTACTTGCTTGTTGTTTAAATATGCTTCTGCAACCAAGGAAGTGCAAGTGATACTTAAGAGGCTTGTTTGGGTAGACTTCAGGTATTCCATTTGCCATGTCACGTCTAAGCCCTAGGCTCAGGTCGGGACAGATACTCATTGGCATTATTATCCTATTGGAACAACGCTCTTAGTGGGGGAATTCTCTAAAAATCACAAAGAACAAATGTTAGAAAGTAGTAGTTTTGTACACTCTAGGGCATGACATATATTATGAAAGAAATGAAGATTGCAAATTGCCTCATAGCCTCCTACTCATAGATATGCCCGCTTCAAACTGGTGAATAAAACTATACTTTATGCAATATGTTTGACTCCTTGAGACACATGATAACCTTATGCTCTGGAACCATATATGTCAAGACCCAAGTTAGGTCATAAGAGTGACACAACGCTTAATGTCACGACCCAAGCCTAGGGCCTAGATGTGACACGGTGCATGGGAACCCGAAGGGACCCCAAGCAAGCCTCTTAACATATCATTACACATCCTTGATCGCGGAAGCAAGAAAACAATCAATAAGAGATAGAAAATAGGGATATTTCATATCACAAACAACAAGAGTCAAGAAAGAGTCAAAACTCATAGCATAATACATATCATGTTGAACAACACCTCTAAACCTTAGACACTTAGTGAGGGCCCAGACAAGCAACCGAGCTCACCCTTATAATAATGGCAATAGGTAATCCAAACATTACATGACATAATCTAAAAATAAGTTTGAGAGAACATAGATATTGTCTTAGGACTTGAGGACTCACCATAAGCTAACTTGGACAATCCGTCTAGCTACGAGGAGATCAATAGGAGCACCGATTCCTACTTGGTGATATTAATTAGGCATAGGGTATGTGTTAGTATGTTTTAATGTACTAAGTTTGTAGAGTGCAATGCAACAAGAGTAGGCATCATAGGCAAAATGCATAATCATAAGAAATAGATAACATACTAACAATATGACGTGTGTGAATGATTCTTGAAGTAAAAATATGCATCTATAGAACATAATATGAGTTTAAGGAGTGACTACACTTAGTGCAATCCAAGGGATACCACCTCCTTGTATAGGCGCTTGAGGTACAAGCCCCTTCATGAGGTTGATGGAGTACAAACACCCCATAAAGGTTGATAGAGTACAAACCCCCAACAAGGTTGATGGGTACAAACCCACAACAAGGTTGCACGGGCCTGTACCTCCCGAGCAAGGCGATTAAGGTACAAACCTCTCAATAAGGTTACCTAGGCTTACAACCTCCCGAGTGATGCTTGGTCATCCCTAACACTATAGAGATAATATCATATACATACATTTCTTTCATCATCATATATAAACCTTATGTTCATCATCATAAAGTCATTCAACTCATAAGACATACATTGGACCTTCAATTCCTCAAGAATCCATAACCAGACATTTTATCAAACACTTGATGGGTATGTAGTGCTAGTGCAAAACCATGCAATTTAAGAGTGTTATCATGCTAGAAAATCCAATGTAAAACCATAATTAGATACTGAATAACACCCTCAAGCAATGTACATCAAAACCTTTCATCAAATCTCACAATAGATCTTAGATTCATAGCCCAAAACATAGTAAAACTGTCACAATTTCATAAACCCCAACATGGTGTGCAGTGAATTTCATAATAAATAAGACCCATGAGTAAACCAACTTTAAATCATGCAATTTTTAAGAAAAGTAATCTTGGAAATCATGGGTGAAAGGAACCCATGAAAGAAACCCATATAACTTAGCTTTGGAGATGAATTTGATGAAGAATGGAGATGGAGACTTGAAGCTTGGTTGAGTTCCTTAAGATCCAAAGAGGGTTTTGGCAGTTGAATTTTGAGAGAAATACAAGTCTAAGTGTTTGAGTGAGTATTGGGGAATGTCTTGTATGATATGAGGGAGAAATATGACTAGGTATATGTATTTTCACACATGGGACCACTTAGGCCCAAGACTCAAAAGCCTTGGAACATGCAAAAAAACTAGGCAGCAAAATATATTGAGGCGCATCGCGCCACTGACGTGCCTAGACACAGTTTTTAGTCAAACTTGGAAAATCTTGGAACATACAAAAAAACTGGGCAGCAAAATATATTGAGGCGCATCGCACTACTCACACACCTAGACACAGTTTTTCGTCAAACTTGGAAAATCATAATTGTGAATGGTTCTCTCTATAATTGGGGTTAGACCCATTTTCCACTCAAATTAATGCCCTGATGAAGAATATGAATTCAGATTCTCGAAATCATGCACGGATTTTTAGATATATGAAAATTACAAGTTCGGAAAATTTTGAGGCACATTATCTGGCACTTTTTGGTCATTTCAGTATCTCCCCCTTGGGAACATTCGTCCTTGAATATCAAAGAAACTCACTAGAGAAGAGTAATCATAGAGAGGTCATCCCTAACATGAATGCAACAATACGCTTTAAAACACCTTTTTAAAAATCTCAACGTAAGTGTAAAATCACCATGAACCTTTTCAATGTAAACATGTGTGCATGAAAATGACTTAGGGGCTTGAACATAAGACATGAAATCACAAAAAAAGGTTTGACATGATATCATAAGCTTGAATAGAATGAAAGAGGTATGGATATTGATCCTCTAATAACTGCTCCTGCTCCTCGAGAGCACTATCGACTTGACGATTCATCTACTAGGTCTTAACAAACACTACACCCTCATAAATCAATCTTTACTTATGTCCACCCAACTTCTCCATCGAACCTTCTCTTAAGTCAACTTATCCTCCATAACATCGACAACATCAGTAGCCCTATAACACTTAAATCACCAATACACCTCCTCAATCCGAGAATCATGAAGAATCGGACGAGCCATATCCTTATCTGAAGGCACTTCCCCTTTGTATGCAACCTCACTAATCTCCCTCAACACTCTATAAACATGCACAAAACATGAAATCGATTCCCTCTTTACCAAGACAACCACTCCTTGCATGAGTGAAACCTCCAAATAGATCTAATCACCAACTTTGAATTCAAGCTCTCTTCTCCACACATCGGCATGGGACTTTTAATGACCTTGGACTGTTCCCGACCTTTCCTAATCAACCTTACTTTCTCCATAGCATCCACAACCAAATCTGGACCCAAAAATGCCATCTCTCCCACTTCAAGTCACTCAACTAGTGATCTACTATGTGTACCAAAGAGAGCCTCAAAAGGACCCATGTGAATCCTAGATTGATAGCTATCATTATAGGCAAAGTCAATCAATGGAAGATGATCGCCCTAACTACTCTTAAGCCCCAACACACAAGCTCTAAGCATACCCCCAAGTGTTTGGATGTCCTTTCGGCTTGGCCATCCATTTGAGGGCGGAAGGCCATACTAAGTTTAACTCTTGTACTAAGGAACCTTTGGAAGGACCTCCAAAATATGAAGTAAATTGAGCACCACAATCCGTTATAATAAACAAGGAAACCCTATGCAATCTCATCAACTCATGAATGTACAATTTAGCATAATATTCGACACCATATATAGTCTTAACTGGTAAAAACTAAGCCAATTTATCATCTTATCAACCCACCCCAAATAGAGCCAAACCCCCTTCTAGTCTTGGGCAATCCAACCACAAAATCCATGTAAATATTATCTCACCTCCAAGTAGGAATCTCTATATCTTGGGTTAGGCCACCCAACCTTTGGTGCTCCGCTTTGACTTGTTGACAACTATGACAATCGGATACAAATTTGGCAATGTCCTTCTATATGCCTCCCTACCAATTCACCTCTCAAATCCATATACATCTTGGTAGAACCGAGGTAAATAGACTGAGAAGAATTATGGGCCTCATCAAGAATTTTCTCCCTCAAACCATCAACACAAGGCACATACAACCTACCTTGGTACTTAAGGGCACCATCTCCCCCTTAGGAGAAAACTTCCACCTTGCGCTCTTTCACCAAGGCCTTCAATTCTAACAAGGAGGGATCAAAATCTTGCTTTCCTCCTACCTCATCAACCAATGACGATTTAGAACCATTAACAACAATAACACCACTATTATCCGCCTTTTCTTACCTGACCTCGAATCTAGTCAACTGATGCACCTCCCTAGCCACCTCTTTATCACCATCATCAACATGTACTAGGCTACCCATAGATACCCTACTCAAAGTATCCGCCACAACATTAGCATTAAGGGGATGATAATGCACACTCACATCATAATCCTTAAGAAGTTCTAACTACCTACATTGTATCAAGCTAAGATCCTTTGGGTAAATGCATATTGGAGACTCTAGTGAATGGTACATACATCAACATGCACCCCATACAACCAATGACGTCAAATTCAAAGCAAAAATAATGGCGGCCAACTCAAAGTCGTAGGTAGGATAACCCTTCTCATGCATCTCAAATTAGCTAAAAGCATAGGCTTCCACTTAACCATCTTGTATCAACACACCACCCAAACCTATCTGGGAAACATCACAATACAAACAAACCCTTCCAGTGCATCTGGTAAGAACAAAATAGGAGAAGAGATAAGATTATTTTTCAAGGCTTGGGAACTCCTTTTGCACTCATCGGCCACACAAACTTAGCCTTCTTTTAGGTCAACTTATTCATGGGAGAAGCAATAGAAGAGAACTCATTCACAAACCTCTAATAGCAACCCGCTAAGCCCAAAAAGCTCCTAATGTTCGATGGGGTAAATGGTCTAGGACGACTTCTAATTACATACGTCTCCTTAGGATCAACCCTAATACAATCCTCCGATACCACATGACCTAGGATGGTAACCTACTTTAACCACAATTCACACTTCACATACTTAGCATACAACTCTTCTTACATTAAAATTTTCAACGCTACCACCAAATGGTTCACAAGCTCTAAATAATCAATACTTCATCACTAGAAACCACCACAAACATAACAAGGTAGGGACTAAGTCCCCACTTATGAGACCCATAGACATAACCAGGCAATAAGTCAAACCACTACAGCAAACTAAAAGTATCGGGAAGGATTTCACTAACCCATTAATCACCGGACTCACCTCAATAGAAGTAACTTCTATTCAACACCCCTAACTCTTACAAGGTGTTAAATGCAATCCTTAGAGATCAATTGTACCTTAAGATAAGAAACGAACTTACCCCTTTGCAACCACTTTACAATCCCCCACTTAAAGATGGATTTAATAAGAAATCAGAACTTAACCATACGGGCCCTACATTCAATGGGGACACAACACCAACACAATTAATCCATCCTAAGCATAGTGTCAAAATCCACCACACTAAATCCAACAAGTCACAAGGCAAGACATAATGCAATATAAACACTGAATAACACCTATAAACCTTCAAAAAACTTTAGGCTCACCAATGAGATAGACACCAAAGAGTTGGGAACACAAATGAAACCCACTAGCAACCATAAGAATAATGAAAGAGATAGTGGCACCCAGGACTATCAATTAAAACAACATCAAAGCCAAAGAAAATTTCAACATATCAATAGCAATATCGGGCACCTCATCTCCTTCTTGAGTCACTTGATTAACGTGACCACCTTGATCTAAAGGTCAACCACCCTTACACCTCCTTCAAGCACATGGACAATCAACTAGCGTGTGACCCACTTAACTATATCCAAAACAAGCACTAGAATGACTCCGACATGGGCCACCATGGTTCTTCCTATGCATAGGGCACTTGGGATTAGTCAGTCCACCATCACCCCCTTTACTCTTATTGCGTTTGTGAGGACAATCTATTATCTTGTGACCGCCTCTCCACAACCATAACAAGCATTGGTACCTTCAAGCTTGGGCCATCATGGCCTCTACCACATCTTGGGCACCTAGCATAAGGCTCCATATCACTACCACCTCTACATTTAGGACTTTGTAACTTCCCTTCACCACGGGCCCTCTTGGCCTCCTTACCGCTTGAAGTCTCGGGAGCACAAGCTTATTGATCTAGATGAGTTGCAAAATTTGCTGCCGCTTTAGCCTACACCCAAAGAGCGTTACCCGTATTCATCATATCACCATCTTGAGTAGCTTGAGTTATTCTGTACTGTAATGGTTAGGGATTAGCAATATGCCCAAGGGAACCCAACTCTAATGCATGACATAGATCATGAAGAAGTGAAACGCCTCCTAGAACGCCTCATAGTCTCCTATTCATAGTTGTGGCAGGCTTCACAACCATGATAGGACTCTAATCAGCACAGTGTGTTGGACATCGAAGACCTAACAACCTAGTGCTCTCATGCCAAGTTTGTTACGTCCCAAGCTAGGGTTTATACGTGACATGACACATGGGAACCCAAAGGGACTCCAAGTGAGCCTCTTAATATATCATTACATATCCTTGGTCGCGGAAGCAAGAAAATGACCAACAATAGATAAAAAATAGGGATAATGGTGGATAAGGGACAATTTTCATATCACAAACAACAAGAGTTAGGAGAGAGTCAAAACTCATAGCATAATACATAGTGTCCAAAAATACCTCTAAACCTTAGATACTTAGTTAGGGAAAAGGCAAGGCTCACCCTTATAATAATGGCAATAGGTAATCCAAATATTACAAGACAATCTAAATATAATCTGTTGAGAAGTTAGATATTGTCCCCCGACTTGAGGACTCACCATAAGCTAACTTGGACAATCAACCTAGCCACAACGAGAATCAATAGGAGATCTATTTCCTACATGGTAATATCATGTAAGCATATAGTATCCATTAGTACATTTGAATGTACTAAGTATGCAGGGTGCAATATAACAAGAGATAAGCATCATAGGCAAAATGCGTAATCATAAGCAATAGATAGGATACTAACAATAAGAAATGTATGGATGACACTTGAAGTAAAACCATGCTTATATAGAACATAATATGAGTGTAAGTAGTGACCATTCTTAGTGCAATCCAAGGCCTACCACCTTGGACCCTTGGGTAGTCATTGCCAAACCTTCTATTAAGAGTATGAGAAGACCCTTAACCTTGAAGAAACCGACCACCTTTGAGACCTTAGAACTTACCATCAAAACAGGCACTCTTGGCTTCATGACCCCTTCTCTTCCTCAATTTCTGCCCCTCTAATCGTTCGACATAAGTCATCAAGTAGGACAAATCCATGTCATCTATCAACATAGAAGTATGACATTCTTCACTTACCAAAATGAATGCACCTATCACAAACTTATTCACTCTAGACCTTGGGTCGGCAACTAGGTGGGGTGCATATTTTGAGTGTTGGTTAAACTTATGGGCATACTCTCTCACACTCATAGATCCTTGCTTCGAATTCATGAACTCCATCATTTTGGCCTACCTAAGCTCTAGAGGGAAAAATCGATTAAGGAAATCTGCCTTAAACTCCACCCATAAAATCACTTTGTTATTCCCCTTCTCCTTCTTCCATTGAGTATATTATATTTGGGCTACCCCCTTAAGTTGGTAAGCCATCAACTCCGCCTTCTCATCTGACCTCACACCTATGATAACCAACATTTTGTAAACATCATCATTATACTCTTGAGGGTCCTCATCTACTTTGGACCCACTAAAGTCTGGTGGATTCATCCTCATAAAATCCCTCACTCGAGATACTAAAGTAGGAGCATGAGGGACTTGGGCCCCTTGGCTGGCCTGGTTAGCCACAACTTGAGCTAGCAAGGTGAGAGCATCCCAGAGTCCTCCATGAGCCAGTTGTTCCCCGGGTGTGTGGGCTCTTCTTCCTCTTATGTTAGGCACGATCTAGGATAGCAATGAACAATCATTAGGGGAAAACCTTAACTTAACTCCTGTAGCTTGATATAGACCATGAAGAAGGGGAAGATTTCCTAAAATGTCTCATAGCCCCTTACTCATAGTTGTGGTGCAGAACACAACCATGAATAAGACTCTAATCGACATTTGTGGGATGTCGAGGATCATTAACTACCTATTGCTTTGATACCAAGTTTTCCATGACCCAAGCCTAGGGCCTAGACGTGACACAGCGCCTGGGGAACCCCAAGCAAGCCTCCTGACATATAAATACATATCCTTGGCGGCGGAAAAAATAAAATAATGATATAGAATAGTAAATAGGGATAAACGGGGCTATGAGATGTCTTTCATATCATAAGATATCAAGAGAGTCAAATAAAATCTATCTCATAGCATAATTACATAACTTGTCCAACAACACCTCTAAACATAGAACTTAGTGGGGGCTAAGATAAATAACCAGGCTCAACCTCATAGTCAGAAGTAGACAACATAAAAGGAGTCAATACATAACATAATAAAGAGAAGTATGTCCTCGGGGTTGAGGACTCACCAACTTGCTTTGAAAGAAATCGTACTAGCCATGTGGAGGAAGAGGATAATCAAGTGGTACTCCACTACTTACATGGTAACAACATGTAGTCATAGAGTATACGTTAGTACGTTTGAATGTACTAAGTATGTAGGATGCAATACAACAAGAGATAGGCAACACAATCGAAATGCATATTTAGGCAATAAATGAGCATATAACAATATGACATGCATAATGATGCTTGTATAAAACATGCTTACATAAAACATATTACATGTGTAGGAAGAGATCATCATTAGTAACCAAGGTCTACTACCTCTTTGGCAAGCTGTTTGAGGTACAAACCCCCCATTGTGGTTGCACGGGCCTACCACCCCCCGAGTGAGGCGGATGAGGTAGAAGCCCCTCAACATGGTTTCACGGGCCTACTACCTCCCAAGTGAGGCAATGGAGATACAGACCCCCCAACATGGTTGCACGAGCCTACTAACTCCCGAGTGAGGCAATTGAGGTACAAAGCCCCCAACACGGTTGCACGGGCCTACTACCTCCAGAGCGAGGCAATTGAGGTACATACCCCCTAATATGGTAGTTCAGGCCTACTACCCCCCAAACGAGGCAATTGATAACCTTCCAACACTATAGATGTCATTCATGAAAATCAACTCATATATACCACTCTTTCATCATCATAAAATCATTTAGCTAATATACCATGTATTAGTCCTTCAACAACTCAAGAAGCATTAACCAGATATTTTATCAAACACTTCGTGGGTGTGCAATACTAGTGTAAAATCATGCAATTCAAGAGTGAAATCATGCATGAAACTTCAATGTAAAACATGCACCAAAATTTCGTAATGCCCTTATGAAATACATATCAAAACCCTTCATCTGATCTCAAGATAGATCAAAGATTCATAGCTCAAAGCATGCTTAAATAGTCACAATATTACAAAACCCCAACATAGTTCATAGTCAAATTCATAATAAGTAAGACCTATAAGTAAATCTTCTTAGCAACATGATTTTTTGGTTAAAAAAAAAAAAGCTAGGGCACCATGGGTGAAAGGACCCAATGGTTGAAACCCGTATATCTTAGCTTTGGAGAATTTCTTGATGAAGATTGGAATGGAGACTTGAAGCTTGAGTGAAATCCTTAATATTTGGAATGAGTTTGGAACCCTTGATTTTGAGTAAAATATTTGTCTAAGGATTTGGGAGAGTATTGGGTAATGTCTTGTATGATATATAGGTGAAATAGGGATAAGTGTAGGTATTTTTACGCGTAGGAAGACTTAGGCCTAAGACCCAAAAGCCTTGGACTGAATTGAAAAAACTGGTAGCAAAATAACATAGGTCCACGTTTGGTCCACGAAGCGGACCCAACATGGAGGACATTTTTACACAGGTCCATGACGACTGTGCATTGTGGTACCATGACGGATCGATTCTGGAAATCAAACTTTTGTAAAATTAAATTTTTGATACGATTTCTCTAAAATCGGGGTTAGACCCACATCCCACTCAATTTCCCCCCTGATTAAGAATATCAAGTTTGATTTTAAATATTACACACGCATTTAGAGATATATGAAAATAATGATTTTGCCTCTTTCGAGGCACATTTTTGAGCACTTTTGTGGATGTTTCACAAACACATCTTCACAATGGGTCCACATTGCAGAGGCATCGCGGACCCCTACCGGAGATTTAAAAGATGGCAAATATAAAATTTTGGTACGAGCCCTCTAAAATCAGGGTTATACCCATTTTCCCACTCAATTGTTTCCCCTGATCAAGAATATGAAGTCAGATTTTCGGTATCACGCATGGATTTGAGTTATATGGAAACTAGGATTATGACATTTATGAAGGACATTTTTGGTGCATTTCACCTGACGCGGATTTACGCTTTTATTTGGTCCAAATATTTTCTAAGGGATTAGAAAACTCATTCAGAGAATTTTTGACGAAAACCCCCAAATTTTGGCCATATCCTCATTGTGGGCCTGCCTTTCCGAGGTGAACGTGTTTTTTTATTTTTCATGAGGGGCATTCCAGACCTTTTCCAACCCTCCTAAACTTAATACACGATCTAAATAGGTCATTTTGAGCGTAAAATGGGGTTCAAGCCTCATTCCTAAGCCTATCTAACTTCTTGAAAAGACTTAGGCTAAAAAAGGAGAAGAGGAGCAAGAAATTGATGAGTTTGAGGAGAGTTCTTCGAGGCTGATTGTCCAAAAGCTTCACACCAGGTATGTAAGGCTAAACTAAAGCATGAAATTGTTCTTCCATGTGCCCCCATTGATTGTAATAAAGGATTTGAGAGTCCAATGAGTCTACATACATGATTCTTGAGTATTTTCTTGCAAAGTATATTTATTGCATGTATTTTCATGTGTTGATGATCATCATAAACTTGTTTTACTAATTAAATGTTTTTATATGAGTTATTTTCACAAGACCTATATGTTATTTCATAAAAGCATGCATGAACGAACTTACGGATGGAGTTTAGATCATTGACTAGAGTATTTTAATTGTGATTGTGATGTGAGTATAATATTGAGCTAATAGATCTTAACGATCCCATTAGTATTCATATATTGAATTTTGGATTCTTGTCTAATTGACTTCTAGTTAATGATTGATCTATGTCTTTGAGTTATTCAATGAGAACTGAGTTAATGAGTCATTTGAGATGTTAGGTTGAAAGGCCCCATTGAGTTGAGTTAATGAGACGATGAGAGTCTCTATGAGACTAATTAGGATGATGATTGCCTCCATGAGACTACTTGAGATGATTTGATTGAGCTGAGGAGTTTTATGAGCATTGAGTCTTAGGAGGAGTATCTTGCATCGAAATAAGTAAGAGTAAATCCAACTCACACTCATTAACTATGTTGTCAAACATAGGTGAGGATAGAACCTTTACATTGAGTTTCCCTTTGAGTTAAGTTCCCTAAAAGCACTAGAGGAACTGTTGATGCTAGATCCCAAGTCGAACCAATTCATTCTTTACTTGACAAGTCTGGAAAGGCTGTGGAAACATCAGCGGGATTGTTGTAAAATCACAGAGTCATAAGTGATTGTTGTTGGATAAGAGAAATTCCCAGATAGTCCCCACACTGAGTACTCTGAGTCGAGTTGAGTTGTGTGTTGTTGAGTTGAGTTCAATCAAGTTGAGTTGATTTATGAGGTTAGATTGGTTGATAGTTTACTTGTCTGCTCTTTTTCTTGCTTTATATATACATTTGACATTTTAATTGAGTATATTTTGTGTTGATGTTATTTCTAAATTATTCTACATATACCTATTTTATTCAACCATTTTACATACTTGTACATTTCATGTACTAATGTACCCTTTGGACTGTATCATTTTATAATGCAGAGGCAGGTACTAGAGATCTCAATAGGCGCATCATTAACTATCTATGCATTCAGCCAAGTTGGTGAGCCTCATTTACTTCACAGGATCATTATTTTATTTTCATCTAGCTTTATAGATTTAGACTTGAGTTAGCTTTACTTTTGAGTTGAGGTAGTCATAGGTCTATCATTGGCACCATTTGATAGTGATAGAGGCTTCATAAACTAGTGTTGAGTTCTTAAAGTTGAGATACTGTTGAGCTAGTTTCTTCCATACTAGCCTATTTATTAAAAATATTATTTGAGACATCAGATTTGCCCATTGTTTTCTTTAGTCTTCTGCTGATTGATAGAGTTTATTTAATAAATAATGTGATGAGGCTAGGTGGTTCACTTAGGGACTAGCAATAGTCTCTAAGTGCTGACCACAACTAGGGTACCCTCTTGGGGAGTGATAAACTTGGTATCAGAGCATAGAATTCAAGTTTCCTAGGGAGTTTATGAATTTGTGTCTAGTAGAGTCTTGTTTATAGGTGTGTTGTGCTCTACACTTCATTCGTAGGAGGCTATAGGACATTAAAAGGTTACACTTCTTTCATGATCTGATTCGTGCGACACAGTTAAAACTCTATGAAAATCTCTTCTAATTCATGCTCTACACATTGTGGAGTTGTTATCATGCCTTCTAAAAGAATCATTAGAGGTAGAGGGCATCCCGCCAAGCAGAACGTTAACCTACCTGAGCCTCAAGGACATGAGGAGCCCGTGGATCTAGCTATCCCTGTTGAACAACCCCCACAAGCTAATGTTTCTAATGTTGAGCTTCGCCAGGCTATCCAAACTCTAGCCTAGGCAGTCACAACACTTGTTACAAGGTCAGCGGATAGACAAGATGCACATGACACATCTAAAGTTGGGGAATTCTGGAGGATGAATCTGCCTGAGTTCACAAGGTATGCATCTAATGAGGATCATGGTAATTATGTGGAGGAGCTTTAGAAAGTGTTCCAAGTGATGCATGTGGCTGATGTTCATAAGGTTGAACTGGTTGCCTACCTGCTCAAGGGTGTGGCCAGGCTATGGTTTGATCAATGGATGAAGGTTAGAGGAGAGGAAGCCTCATTACTGACTTGGGCAGTGTTCGAGAAAGCCTTTTTGTGGCATTTCTTTCTAAGAGAATGGAGGGAGGCCAAGGTGCGAGAGTTTTTAAATCTTAAACATAACTCTATGATTATGTAGGAGTATGGGCATAAGTTCACCTAGATGTCTCGCTATGCTCCGGATATGGTTGCTGACATGAAGGGGGAAATGGGGATGTATGTTAATGAACTAAACAAAGGGTCAAAGAAAGATGGAAGGGGAGCTATTCTTGTAAGCGATATGGACATTGGGAGGTCAATGACTTATGTGCAATAAGCTAATAAGGAGAGATAGCATAACAGGGAAGAGTACAAAAGCAAAAGAGCTAAGGCATCTAGCCATGAGGCTGGAAAGAGAAGGAATGGTAACAGATTCCAGTCAAGGCTAGCACCATCATCTACTAGTTCACCTACACCCTGAAACAGGAACGATTAGAGGTCTCAGAATTTTGTAGCCCAGGGATCTCAGTCACAGGCTAGTGTGGCTCAAGGTTCATAGGGTAAGACAACACGTGGTATTGTGGCAGGTTACACTTGGGTACATGCCGTGAGGGGAGTCGTGCATGCTTCATGTGTGGCCAAGTGAGACACTTTCAGAGAGAGTATCCAAAGTGGGCTGATCGGACTCAATCTTCTGCACCAGCCCCACTAGATAGAGAAAATTAGAAAGGCACTACGTCAAACACAAATGGAGCTATAAATTGTTTGTATGCCATGGGTAGTCGCCAAGATTAGGAGAACTCCTCAAATGTTGTGATAGGTATGATTTTAGTCTTTACTCTTGATTGTTATGTTTGATAAATCCTGGTTCCATATTGGCATTTGTAACTCCTTATGTGGATAGTATATTTGATAGAACTCTTGAGAGTCTTGTTGAACCCTTTGATGTTTCTACTCCAGTGGGTGAGTCTATTCTAGCTGAGAGAATCTATATAGATTTTTTAGTGTCCATTCATCATAAGGATACTTTTGTTGATCTGGTTGAGTTAGAAATGATTAATTTTGATGTAATCCTTTGCTTGGATTGGCTTCATGCATGTTATGCCTCCATTGACGGTAGAGCACGAATCGGTAAGTTCCATTTCTTAAATGAACTTGTTCTAAAGTGGAAGGGTGATTCTACTGCACCTAAGAGAAAGTTTATCTCCCACCTTAAGGTGAGAAAGCTGATTTCCAAAGGTTGTATTTATCACCTCATGAGAGTTATGTCTGATGATGTTGCATCTCTTACTCTTGAGTTCGTTCCGATTGTGAATGAGTTTCCTGAAGTATTTCTTGAGGATCTTCCTGGAGTCCCTCCTAATAGGGAGATTGACTTTGCATTGATGTTTTCCCGATACACAGCCTATCTCAATTCCACCTTAATGTTCCCCGCGGAGTTGAAAGAGTTGAAAGAGCAGTTGAGAGATTTGTTAGAAAAGGGCTTTATTAGGCTGAGTGTTTCTCCTGGAGTGCTCCTGTCCTATTCGTTTTAACGAAAGATGGATCTCTGAGAATGTGCACAGATTATAGGCAACTAAACAAGGTCAAGATAAAGAATAAATATCCTCTCCCCAGGATAAATGATCTATTTGACCAACTTCAGGGTGCCTCTTGTTTCTCAAAGATAAACCTCATATCTGGCTAACATGAGTTGAAAGTGAGGGAATATGATATTCCAAAGACATTCATTAGGACTAAATATCTCCAGTTTGAGTTCTTGGACATGTTCTTTAGGTTGATGAATTCACCTGTAACATTCATGGACATGATAAATAGGGTGTTCAAACAATATCTTGATATGCTTTTGATCGCGTTTGTCGATGACATTTTGGTGTATTTGAAAGATGAGTAGGAGCATGGTAATCACCTTAGAGTTTTTCTCTAAATTCTTAAGGACCATGACTTCTATGCAAAGTTCTCAAAATGTGAGTTTTGGCTTAAGTAAGTGGGTTTCCTAGGCAATATTATTTCAAGTTATGGTATTCGAGTAAATGCCCAAAAGTTTGAAGCAGCTACAAACTAGCCCAAACCGACCTCTCCGACTGACATAAGAAATTTCTTGGGGTTGATAGGTATTTCCATAGATTCATCGATGAATTTTCTTCCCTATCCACACTATTCACCAAATTGACTCAGAAGAAGATCAAATTTCAGTGGTCTAATGAATGTGAGAAGAGTTTCCAAGATTTGAAGACTAGACTGACTACTGCACCAGTTTTAACTTTGCCCAATGGGACAGAGGACTTTGTGATATATTGTGATGTTTCAAGATTTGGATTGGGTTGTATGCTGATGCAGAGGGTGAAAGTGATAGCCTATGCTTCCAAACAACTTAAGGTTAATGAAAGAAACTATACAACCCATAATCTTGAGTTAGTAGTAGTAGTGTTCGCACTTAGAATCTGGCGCCACTACTTACATGGAGTGCATGTAGATGAGTTCATTGACCATAAGAACTTACAACATGTCTTCAGTCAGAAGGACTTCAACTTGTGGAAGAGGAGATATTATGAGTTTCTCAAGGAATATAACAGGAGCATTCTCTACCACCCAGGAAAAGCTAATATTGTTGTCGACACTCTTAGCAGATTGTCAATGGGTAGTACGACCCATGTTTAGGAAGGAAAGAAGGAGTTAGATAAAGAAGTGTATAGATTGGCTCGATTGGGAGTTTCTTGAAGAGAATTATGAGGGAGGAGTCAATTTTCAGAGCGAGTCTGCTTTATCTTTAGTAGCAGAGGTGAAAGAAAAGCAAGACCAAGATCCTGTCATACTTCAATTGAAAGAGGTTGTTCACAAACAGAAAGTGATGGTCTTCTCCAAGGGGGAGATGGAGTGTTAAGATACCGAGGTAGATTGTGTGTTCCAGATGTTGATGGTGTTTGAGATAGAATCATGACTGAAGCCCATAACTTTAGATATTCCATTCATCCTGGCTCCACCAAGATGTACCATGACTTGAGGTATGTCTATTGGTGTAGTGGAATGAAAGGGACATTGTTGAGTTTATTTCTAAGTGACCAAATTTCCAACAAGTTGAGCACCAAACACCATGTGGATTGGAACAGATCTTTGAGATTCCTAGATGAAAGTAGGAGATGATCAACATGGACTTCATTACTGGTCTACCGAGGTCTCGATAGGAACATGATTCGCTATGGGTGATTGTGGATATGATGACCAAATCAGTTCACTTCTTGGAAGTTAAGATAACTTACATTGTGGAGTAGTACGCAAAGTTATTCGTCCATGAAATTGTGAGGTTGCATGGAGTTCCCTTGTCCATCATCTCGGACAGAGAAGTTCAATTCACCTCACAAATTTGGAGATCTTTCCAGAAGGGGTTGGGTAATAAAGTGAATTTGAGTACTACTTTTCATCCTCAGACAGATGGCCTAGTAGAATGTATAATTCAGACATTAGTGGACATGTTGAGAGCCTATGTCCTTGACTTCAAAGGAAATTGGGACGACTACTTTCCATTGATTGAATTCGCATATAACAATAGTTATCATATAAGCATTCAAATGGCTCCCTATGAAGCCTTGTATGGGAGGAGATGTAGATCACCAACTGGTTTGTTTAAGGTTAAAGAAGTTGAGTTGATTAGACCTGATCTTGTCTATCAATCAATGAAGAAGGTAAAGGTCATTAAAGAGATGTTAAAGATTGCACAAAGTCACCAATAATCTGACAGAGATGTGAAAAGGAAAGACTTAGAGTTCAAGGTGAATGATTGGGTGTAGTTGAAAGTGTCACCTATGAAGGGTGTCATGAGATTTGGGAAGAAGGGAAATTGAGTCCTCGCTATATTGGAACCTGTCAGATTGTGAAGAGGATTGGAAAGGTTGCTAATGAGTTAGAGTTGCCTTCCGAGTTGGATCCAATTCATCTTGTGTTCCACATCTCGATGATGAAGAAATGATTGGGAGATCCTGCCTTGGTGATCTCTATTGAGAGTATCTATTCTTGAGTTTGAGTAAAGATTGTTGAGGTTGATAAGGAGTCGAGAGTATGATTGATTGAGTAAGTATTAAGAGGTGTCCTAATTGTTATTCATGCTAAATGTCCACCCTTTACTCATCTTTTGAGGATGAATAATTCCAAAGAGGAGATGATGTATCACTTGATAAAATTACCAAAATACCCTAAGAGTAGAGCTTTGCGCATAACGCATCTTCCCATCCCCGATGGCATATTCGAGGCCTGATATGTGATCAACATGTGAAATTGAGTGGAAAAATGATCTTGGTTAATTTTTCGAGCAATCGGATCAAAAAATAATTTTTCGATGCTAAAATAATTTATAGAATAAGTGAGCGACAAGTGTGCGATGGTACCTGACATGGACTTACACTTAGAGATTTGGTCCAAATATTTTGTACAGGATTAGAACATTTGATCAAGAATTTTCAGTGAAAAACCCCAAATTTTGGTCATGTCCGTGTTGTGGACTTGCCTTCTCAAGGCGAACCTTTTTTTTTTCTTCAGTTTTTCATGAAGTGCATTAAATACCATTCCCAACCTCTCTGAAACTTGAAGCACAATCTAAATAGGTCATTTTGACTGTTAAAAGGGTTTTAATCCCAACTCCTAAGCCTTTCAAAGTTCTTAAAAAAGACTAGGGCTAAAGAAAATAGAAGAGGAGTGAGAAATTGAGGAGTTTGAGGAGAGGTCTTCGAGGTTGATTGTCCAAAAGCTTCACACCAGGAATATAAAACTAAACTAAAGCATGGAACTGTTCATCCATATGCCCCCATTGATGGTAATAGAGGAGTTGAGAGTCCAATGAGTCTACATACATGATTCTTCAGTATTTTCTTGCAAATTATATTTATTACATATATTTTCATATATTCAAGATCATCATAAACTTGTTTTCCTAATTTAATGTTTTTATATTAGTTATTTTCACAAGCCCTATATGTTATATCATAAAAGCGTACATGAATGAACCTAAAGATAGTGTCTAGAGCCTTGAGTTGAGTATGTTGATTGTGACTGTGGCATGAGTATGATGTTGAGTTAATAGGGCTTGATGATCCCATGAGTATTCATAATTGAATTCTAGAGTTCTGTCTAATTGACTTCCTATTAATGATTTATATGAGACCTTGAGTTATTCAATGAGAACTTAGTAGATGAGTCGATTGAGATGTTAGGCCGAAAAGCCCCCTTGAGTTGAGTTAATGAGATAATGAGAACCTTTATGAGACTAATTGAGATAATGAGTGCCTCCACGAGCCTGCCTGAGATGATTTGATTGAGCTGAAGAGTTTTATGAGCATTGAGTCTTGGGAGGAGTATACAATACCAAAATAAGTAAGCGTAAATCCAACTCGCACTCATTAACTACATTGCCAAGCATAGGTGAGGATAGAACCATTACATTAAGGTTCCCCTTGAGTTACAGTCCCTGAGAGCAATAGAGGACTTGTTGAGGCTAGATTCCTAGAGGATCCAATTCGTTGTTTACCTGGAAAGTACGGAACAGCTGTGGCAATATCATCGATATAATTGTGCAATTACTGGCTCATAAGTGATTGTTATCGGATAAGAGAAACTCCCAAATAGTCCCCATATTGAGTACTCTGAGTCGAGTTGAGTTGAGTTGAGTTCAATTGAGTTGAGTTAAGTTGATTGATGAAGTTTGATTGGTTGATGGGTCACTTGTCTACTCTTTACTCTTGCTTTAGATAGACATTTCAAATTCTGATTAAGTGTATTCTAAGTTGATGTTATTTCTATATTTGTATACCTGCATCTGTTTCATTCAGCCATTTTATATACTCGTACATTCCACGTACTGATATCCCCTTTGACTGCATCATTTTATGATATAGAGGCAGATACTAGAGATCGTCAATAGGCGTATTATTGAGAATCTATGCATTCAGCTGAGTTGGTGAGCCTCCTTTACTTCGGAGGATCATTATTTTATTTTTATCTAGCTTTATAGATTTAGACCTGAGTTAGCTTTGTTTTTAAGTTGAGGTAACCATGGGTCTGTCATTGGCACCATTTGATAGTGATAGAAGCTTCATAGACTAGAGTTGAGTTATTGATGTTGAGATTCTATTGAGCTAGTTTCTTCCATACTACCCTATTTATTAGATATGTCATTTGAGACATCAGATTTGCCCATTATTATCTTTAGTCTTCCGCTGATTGATAGAGTTTATTAAATAACTGAACATGATGTGATCAAGTGGTTTGTTTGGGGAATAGCAATAGTCTATGAGTGTCGACCACGTCTAGTGTACCCTCCCCGGGTCATAACAATTTTCTTAAATTAAAACCCCAATTTTGATAATGACCATCAAGTTAAAATTTTTACTATTGATAATATTTATTCATATTCCTTGTGGGATCAACCTCGACCCGCATGTTGGGTAAATATATTGCAAACGATTGTTTATATTTGTTTTGAGAAGTATATTTTTAACGTTACAAAAAAATGGTGTTGTTGCCGGGGAATATGATTTAAATATTATCTTTAGCATTTATTTTTACTTATAGTCCATGACTTTATTTTCATTTTTATTTATTTTTCTGTCTTTTTTTCAATTATTAATATGACGCCCTCTGTTGAAGAAACATTGGATGATTGGACAATTGGGATGAGAGGGGTTGTAGATAAGTTTTTGAATCGCAATGTTTACTTGTTGAAAATATAAGAAAATCTCGACTTAGACAACTATGTGCTTTTGTCAGATGTTCATCAGTTTGGCTTGGATATCCACATATTGTTGAGTTGAGTGTAAAGGTTGATATATTTGGTGCTCAACAAGCTAGTTATGAGTTGTGTGAGGAGGAAAAAATGCTTATGGGCCAATTTGAAGAGCTAAAATTGGAGGATCAACTACTTGATCATACTATTATTGTTGTTGTCACTGTTGAGAAAGCTACACGAGAGTTATGTGAAGAAGCAGATAATATTATTTTTCAAAACTATAGTATGTGTAAATATGAGGATGTAAATAATAATATAATTCATGAATTGGGACGTATTGGACCTTATTCCAATCATTTTTCCACATTATGTTTAGATGATCAGATATTAATCGAACCATCTGAATATATAGAAGAATGTAAGGAGGAAAAGTATATTTATATTATTGAATTTATTAGGCACATATAAAAAATAACATTTCTCATTTAAAGGCCAAAAAGTAAAATATGCGATCTCTATTATTTGTTTTCCTTATTTTTATACCACCACCATTGAGCATAATAAAATGTTGGAAAATAAATTAGGAGTACAATTCATATGTTCAAGGTGGAAGAAAAAGTAAAAAGTCTCCAACTAGCAGTATAACTTCTTATTATGTTTTTTATATATAGTGTTTTTTTTATTTTGTTTTTGTTTTGTGTGACTTTTTTATTTTTGCCGATTTAGGGGAAGTTTGAGTACCAAAATTTGAAGCTAAAGAACATATTTTTTGAGCTTAAGTGTGGGGTGCGCGTGACCCTTGATAAATATTGAATAAACATTGTAACATCCCACATCTTACATGTAGTAGTTCTATGCAAATGAAACATGATATGGTTTGGTCAAATTAGTGTCCATTTTTAAAAGTGCTTGAATCTCATATTAGAGGGCGATATGTGCGTCTAATGCTTAAGAGGATTGAGTGTATACAAGTTTTATGTCAAATTGAGGAGATCACGACCCCAAACAAAGTGATAGAATTGAGGTGCTTGCAAGACTTAGGAAGCTAGCAGGTGAGTCACCTACTTGCTTCGCTTAAACTTGCTAACTAGACGAAGATGAGGCCTAACGCTGAATTTGTCCAAGTCCAATAAAGAATAAACTTCAAGTTATGGATGTAATTTTGGCCCATGTTATAGCTTCATAAATGGAAAATATTTTTACCCCAATAAGAATAGAAAAAGGGGCCAAGACCATTACAATTCATTTGATAATTTAGGCCCAACTAACTAAAGTGAAAGGGGAAAAATGGGCAGCAAAAGCCCATAAATTTGCAACCCATTAAGGCCCAAGTGAAAGGGGAAAAATGGTACATTACTAACTTGATAAAATAAGGCTAAATATTTAAGAGAAATTCGGCTAAATGCTCCTTTAAAAAGGTCTTACAAGTAGCACCTTTAAATCATTCCTTACTTGGAAAAAAAATCAGCTTTCATGAGCTTTTTCTCTACTCTTTCTTAGCCTTGCAAAGCAGCCACAAGGAGACTTTTAGGGTTCTTGGAGAAGGCCTACACTTGAAGGTAATGGTACATGAGTTTATTTATGTGTTTAGTATGGTTTTCTTATAAAAAACAAGAGACTGTGTTGGTTAGGTATATGCTGAAAATTTTGGACAACATGTGTTCCAAGGGTTATATACTTTTCTTGTTTATTTGGGAGCTTTTCTCTTCTTGGTGGGCTTGATTATGAAAGTTGGTTTATTTTCTTAATTTCTTTTAGTTCTGTAAGGATGTATAAAGGTCGTTTCACTGCTTGGTTATACGTATACAATCGAGGTTTAATGTGTTAGCTTAAGTGTGTTGTTTGTAGAAATTGTGGGCTGATTGATTGAAGACTATGGTCTCATGTCCTCCACCTATTCTGAGGACTGTTTTTGAATTGTTTTAAGACTTTTTATTATGCATAAATATTATGGGAATAGTTTGGTTGAAGTTGGTAAAGGTTTGGAATTGTTGACGTTGTAATTTAGCAAAGGGACGTAATGTTATGCTGCCTACTTGTATGTTGTGTATAATTGTTACATGTTGTGCCTTGTGAGTTGTTGTAAGACTTTTAAGGATATAAAACAAGATGTATATGATATGTACATAAGAATGATCATTAGAAAATATGATTATAAGTGAAAAGGTTGAAGGAATACCTTTGGGTCGCTAATTATAAGGTTTCTGCCCAGGTGTTAGTTTTTATGATATTGGGCTACTAAGAAGTATTTCTTGTTGCTAATACTAGTCTTCTTGCCTAATATGTTATAGATAAATATTTGGGAGAAAAATTGGTCACTCTGAGGTAATAACGAGGTCTTATAACGAGGTATGTAAGGCTACTTGATTTCATATTACTTGGCATGAAATCTAGATTCTTCCTTGACACATAAAGGCACTTGCCAACTCCGACACAACTATTAACTGTGTGTCCACTCTTTCTCATGTTCATATGCTCCCATATATAGTCACCTTCAAATATGTATACATACGTGGATACCAAGTTACTGGGTTGTTGTTGTTAAATAAAGTTCACGAGTTGTTTCAACTCATACGCATTTCATTATTTATGTAGCAAACTCTTTTCATTGTCATATTTTCTTGTTATGATTATTTACATGTCACATGCTACATCTACATGTAATATCCCACATCTTACAATACTAGTACGATGCAAATGAAACATGATAATAGTTTGGTCAAATTAGCATCCATTATTAAAAGTGCTCGAATTTCATGTTATACGGCGATATGTGCGTCTAACGCTTAAGAGGGTCGAGTGTATACATGTTTTGTGTCAAATTGATGAGATCACAGCCTTAAATGATGTAAGAGAATTGAGGTTCTTGTAGGACTTAAAAAGCTAGCAGGTGAGTAACCTACCTGCTTAGCTTAAATTGCTAGCTAAACGAAAACAAGGTCCGGCGTCGAATTTGTTCAGGTCCGATTATGAATAAAGTCTGTGTTAAGGGTATAACTTCGTCCCATGTTTTAGCATCACACATGGACTATATTTTCAGCCCAAGAAGGGCATCACAACCCACTTGACTATTTGGGCCCAAAACTAACTAAGAGGAATTTGGAATAGTGGGCAGCCAAGGCCCATCAACTTTGAGACTAATTTAGGCCAAAGTGTGAGGGCCAAGCTGCTATATCACCAGCTTCTTTATGTGCACTAACATGTGGTAAAAAAGACAAGAGAAGGTCGGCCAAAAGAGCCTTTAAAAATGGCTCAAAAGTATCCCCTTAAGTCATTTTACTTGCAACAATTTTTCAACTTTCCAAAAAAACTCTTGTCTTCTCTTTACTTCACTTTACAAAGTAACTAATACAACCCTCTATGGTTATTGAAGGAAGGCTGAATCTTGAAGGCAAAGGTAAGTAATTATAGTTGTGTATTTATTATAGTTTCTTCATGAAAGGCAAGAAGTATATGCTAGTTATGCTTGTGCTAAAAATTCAGACAGTATGTGTTTAGAAAGTTGCTGCACACTTGCCTTTTATTTTAGTGACTTCTCTATAGTTTGTGGGATGTATTATGAAGAGAAGTTGATGTTCTTAACATGGTTTGAATTATAGATATTACCCTAAGGTTGCTGCCCTGATTTTGGTTTCATCTAACAAATGAGTTTTATTATGCTATCTTAAGTGTAATGTTGATTGAAACTTGTGGGCTGATCGATGGAAGGATATTACCTCACATCCTTAATGACTGATTTGTTACTTTTCTGATACTAGTTCAAGGCTATTTGTATATATAAATGTTGTGGGAACAGTTTGGTTGAAGTTGGTAAAGGTTTGGAATCATCAACTTCGTAATGTAGCAAAGGGACGTAACGTTATACCGCCTATTTGTATGTTGGGTAGAATTGTTGTATCCTATGCTTTGTGGACAGTTGTAAGGCTGTTATAGTGCTAAAATAGGCTGCACATAATGTGTATATGATAATGTGTATTAGAAAATATGATTAGGGGCGGAAAGGTTGATAGAATACGCTCGTGTTCATAATTATCCGCTTGCTGCCCATGTGTGTTTTCTTTATGAGATTGGGCTGCCAGGATGTATTTTTTGGATGCTAATGCTAGTTTTATAACCTACTATATTGTAGATAAATATTTGGAGGAAGGGAAGGTTATCTTGAGGTAATAGCGAAGTCGTACAGTGAGGTATGTAAGGCTACTTGATTTCGTATTACTTGGAATGAAATCTAGATTCTTCCTTGGCACATATAGGCACTTGCCAACTCCGACACCACTATTAACCGTGTCTCCACTCTTTGACTTGTTCAAATGCTTCCATACGTAGTCACCTTCAAATCTACATACATGCTTTTATACCAAGTTACATGGATTCTTGTTGCTAAATAAATTTCACAAGTTGTTTCATCTCATACGCATTTCATTATTTGTGTAACGTACTCTTTTCATTGTCATATTGTCTTGTATGATTATCTACATATCACATGCTATATATACAACCCTACAGGTCTAATATTGTGACCACCAAAAGAACCACCTCAAAGGTAATTGAGAGGTAAAGTATATTGGTTATTGATGGGCGGTAGCCCGAGGGGTGGAAGAATCACCTAGCCAAGGATGATCCTAATACAGTTTTACCACTGATCAGTTGGTCATTTGTATTACATGTTGTGCATAGATTATATAGTAAAGGTAAATTTATAAAAAGAACATAAAGTATATAATCCTACGATACAACTAAAGGTGGTTTGTTATCTTACACCAGTGCATGATTTTATTTGAATTGTTACTTCGTATACAATATTTCCTGCCTTACATATTCAGTATATTATCTCGTACTGACGTCCCTTATGGGGGACCTGCATTTTATGCTATAGGTACAAGTGCTAGTAGATCTCCCCAGTAGGAGTACAGGATATCTAGTTATAGTTACCAAGCTCCAGGTTGCTTCGGAGTTTGTGCATCTAGAGGTTATATTTTTTATTATATAGTTAGTCGAGGCGGCGGCTGTCCCGACACTTATCAGATACTTTTCCTTATCTAGAGGCTTTGTAGACTATGTAAATTAAAGTGTGGTCATGTCTCGTACATTAACCACTATGGCCCCAATGGCCTAGTCATATGCATTTCCTTTTGGCTTGTTATCACTGTTTATTTTCTTAAGGGCATGTCAAATGTAGAAACACCTTATAATATGCATAGAAAGTGCATAGATACAGGTTAGTTCTCCCGGGCCTTACCGGTAATGGGTGTCAGTCCGCTCTAGCAGGGCTTTGGGCATGACAAAAGTGGTATTAGAGCGGGTCATCCTTGGGAGTCTACAAAGCCGTGTCTATGTAGAATTTTGTTTATCGATGTATTGTACACCACATTTACAAGAAGCAGGCTATGTGACATTTAGGAGTTGTTAATTTCTTTTTGTTCTTTAGATCATGCCATAGAGCTAAGTGTAATAAGTGCATTATCTCTAATTCTAAATTGTTTTGCACAACAAGTATGCCAGAAACCAGGCAAAACAAAGGTAAAGGGATAGGAGTAGAAGTGGTGGTTGGTATACCCATTCAGGTGAGACAACGAAATGAGGTTCAAGAGGAGTCTCTGTCATAGACATCTCCAACTCCTCTAGCTCCTGATAAACCCAGAAGTAGTGAAATTCCCCCAAAACCACCTATTGATGCTACCGTGTAGAATTTGAGAAATGCAGTGCAACTATTGACCCGTATAGTGGCTGGCCAAGGTCAAAGACAGGAAGGTCCAGTTATAGGTACAGGTTGTGTGAATAGGGTAGCTAGTACGAGGATACGTGATTTCCTTAATTTGGACCCTCCATCCTTCACTGAGTCAGATCCTAATAAAGATCCCCAAGACTTTATATGATCAGATTCAGGGCACTTTAGATATTATGCATGTGAGTGGTATAGAAGCTATCGAGTCAGCAACATATAGGTTGAAGGGTGTGGCTATATTGTTGTATGAAGCTTGGAAGTAATCTAAGGGTATAGATGTACCTCCAACTACCTAGGAAGAGTTCAAAGAGGCATTTCTTGACCATTACTTGCCATAAGAGATTCGAGAGGCCCGTGAAGATCATTTCTTGAATCTCCACCAAGGGAATATGAGCGTGAGGGAGTATAGCCTTCAATTTAATTTCTTGGCCAGGTATGCTCTTAATGTAGTTGCTACTATGGTAGATAGAGTTCATCGATATGTGGACAGATTGGATACGTATCTGGTTAGAGACTGTATCATTGCTTCCTTAAACAAAGACATGGATATAGCTAGAATTGTAACAACCTACATTTTACATGTACTAATGCTATGTAAATGAATCATGTTATGGTTTGGTCAAATTAGCATCAATTCTTGAAAGTACTTGAATCTCGTGTTAATGGGCGATATGTGAGTCTAAATGCTTAAGAGGGTCAAGGGTATA